>JAPKLY010001248.1:7087-54914 GCA_026898435.1 Prunella vulgaris
CACAGTGGGAGTCAAAACAATAATTACAGTGAAAATCAACAACTGCATAGGGTATGTAAACTACTAGTAAAACCTGCTCCGTGGGTGGAATAAATCTGTTAAGATTCATGTCACTGTTATGCATATATACTGTTATTGTGATACATATATTTTCCTGTTTAGATTCAATGAACCTTAATTACTGTTCGATATTTAGATACATACATGTCACTGTTATGCATATATTCTGTCACTGGGATATGTATATGTCTACTTTGCATATTTTTTAAAAAATATTTAGTTACTGTCAAAGTGGGAGTTAAAACAATATTTACAATACAAATCAACGCCTGCACTGGGTATGTATGCTACTCGTAACACCTGCTTAGAGGGGTAGAATACCCATAACTAATATAATGTAAAAATAATCCATACACCAGAATGTATATATAGTTAACACTGCACTACAACAGAAAATTAAAAAATAACGCCTGCATAAGGTATTATACAATCCCTAGGTATATGCAATTTTTTATCATTTAAATTTTTGTCAAAAAACTTTAAAAAAATATTTGCAATTTATATCTTACTAAATCTGTTAAGATTCATGTCATTATTATGCATATATACTGTCATTGTGTTTTGAAAATTCCCCACAAAATACCTTCTACCAAAATTTGCAGTTTAAATCTATCTTTTTTTTTTATTTTAACTTTCAATAAATCACAATTCTAAAATAACTCTATAAGTGCAGATGCCCAATTCAAAGTTTAACAGGGTAGTAATATTACACATTTGATGTTCTTCATTTGAATAAAATGGGCTACATTAAATGAAATGGGCCTTCTCATTTACAAACTGTTTTTTTTGGGCCTTCTCAATTAAATGAAATGGGCTATATTAAATATTAGTGAAATGGGCTAAAAATATTAACAGCCCACGTATGAAAAAGAATATTCACAACATCACTCTAATTTTAATACCCCCAAAGCACATACATCAACCCAATCAAAAACAGAGAAAAATGACTGTTGGGATACACCATATATTATGATTGCTTCCTAACGGATAGTCCACAGTGAAATTGGCTTATAAATACAACTCAAAACCCGATTGTTCACATACATATCTATCTAATATTATACAAGAAGCCTTCAATACTTAGAACATGTCTCAAGCAAGCAATTACAATCAACAGCACTCGTATCCCCGATACGGCAGGTCGTACTGCAGAGTGTGTAGATGTCCAACAACAATAAAGGTTTCAGAGAGTCAGCACAATCCAGGGCGTTTGTATTACAATTGTGAGAGACATGGATGGTCACATTGGTGTATGCCTCTCAATTGGGATGCTACACAAGAAGATGATGGACTCTCAAGTGCAAGAGACATTCATGGCTCTGCAAGCAGCTATCATACAGCCCCAGATAATGTAACATACAACATCACTATGCGAACTATTTTAGTTTCAAATTTCATCACTGTTGTTGAGCTATTTCTTTATTTAGGGGCAGCAGCAGTAGCTTTTATGTAATGAGTACAAAGCAGTAACTACAATGTAATATTTTAAGTAGGATCTACTTTATGTAATGTTATGCATTATCTTTAAATTTGAAGATATTACCAAAAAGTATTAACATAGAATACTAACATTTACATTACCAATGTGCATTGATTGACAAACAGTTTCAAAATACAAACTACAGTTTCAGAATTTGATACTTGGTATGCTAACCTTGAAAATATTCTTCAAAATCTTACATAACCAGCTAAGCAACCCAAAATGTTAAATAACCATCACCTATTTTTCACTGAATCATTCTGTAAAAGTACACATACACAGGATATAATATCTTATTAAACTTGAATACAAATCTGCAGAACTGAAAATTATGCAAATATCTATTTTTTTCGTAAAAAATTCATAAGTACCTGTCAAATTTTGAGTAGACTGTCTTCCTCCTTTTCCGTGAAAAGTCTTCCTTCTTTTTTAGAACTCTCCATATGATGTTATCCTTTTAACCTTAGGGTGACCTGGGGGACGCTTCAAAGCAGGGGGCAGTATCTTGTAATTAGGTTCCAAATCCTGAATCTCATATCGCAAAGTATCAGGTATGGGATGGACTGTTCCTCGGTAACAATTCTTGAAAGAAACTGTAAAAAAAAGCAGAATCCACATACTTGCTAATATCATCATGAGACTTGCTTATAACAGCCACAGCATGTTCACAGGGGAACCCAGAAAGTTGCCATTGGAAGCATGAACAATATTTCTTTTGAAGACTAACAACAGCAGAAACATCTGATTTCAAGAGGTACTAATCGGGGGCAGATTGATGAACAAACCATGACTTACCAACTTGTAGGAGCTCATTCCAACGTGCCTGTTTGGATGGAACCAAACCTTCTTTCCACTTTTTAGCTTTCGCCCCTCTCGTCACAAACCAATTAGAGATTTCAGTCCTAATGTAGTCCAGACTATGCGTAATAGGCAGTGACCTAGCATTCAAAATCCATCTATTAAAGGACTCGACAGCATTAGATGTCATATCCCAATAACGTGGTATATTGGGAGCGAAACAAACAGCCCACTTATTGTATGGAATCTGTTGAATCCAATCTGCAGCAGAATGCCCACCAACTTCAATAAACTTCTGAAGAAACTCATTAAAGAGACGTTCATTTGGAGCATATGCACAAGCTCTGAAAATTTCAAGCAACTCAGCTCTATTTGTTCTCGCCCAACCACATGAAAAGAGTCCTCTGAGGTTCAAAAGAAGATGATATAAACAGAAAAAATGAACAGGTTCATCCCATACATTATTAAAAGCACTCATCAAACCAAGATTACGATCAGAGACATAAGATATACGATTGTCATGTTTGACATATTCACGTATCTTACGTAAGAACCAAGTCCAATTATCAATATTTTCAGCTGATACAACTGCAAAGGCAACAGGATATAGACCTAAAACAAAACAAAATATGTTATTAATAAACCTTAACACAAAAAGACTGGCACACTGAAAAGAAGCATATAAAAACAGAATGAATATGATCACTAAAATGAATAAACAAATGCATTATAATAACATTTTCACCATTTTTCGCAGTAGCAGCTAAGAGTGTTCCTTTAGCACGACCTTTCATAAAAGTTCCATCAATAAACAGAATGGGTGAGCAATGGCGAAAACCTTCCAAACAGGCATTAAACGCAATAAAAACTCTTTCAAACCTATGTGTGACATCATTGGACTCCAGATCAAAAACAGAACCAGGATTGGTCTGCAACACAGCAGATTTATACCACCTCAGCTGATCGTAGGAGTCTTCATATGTTCCATAAACATGATCCTTGGCAGCTTCAACCATGCGCCAAACTCTGTGGTAAGATATATGAAATCCATAATCATTTTTTAGCTTGGTAACTACATCCTTTCCACGCAAATTATTTTCTTCCTTGACACTCTCAACAAAGAGATGACCCATTACTTTAGGCCCTAATCTAGGAGGATTAACATTACACAACTGCCCTACACATGAATGTGTTAGATTTCCCTTGTACAGCTCATAGTCCCCAGATACTGGACGCACCCTAAAATTCATAAACCAATCACAACCTTGATTCTGCTTTTAACCACATACAACATGCTTGTACTTTCTTTGATTCTTAACAAACTTAAAATTCCAACTCATTAGTGATGAGTACTTTGCCAAAACTTGTTTCAGACCTGCCTTTCCTCCAGTAACTACAGTACCCACACCATCTTTAAATATATCAGCCCACGAATCAGATAAAAATGTTTTCTTGGGCAAACTAGGACAAATATCATACGTAGGGATTTCAACTAAACTAGATGAACCCCCAACTTGAATATCATTACCTAGCAATCTATTCTGCGAATGAGCATCATTCTGAGATAATTGCAAAGGGGGTGTATTTGACCCTGTTTCAGTTTGATTTGAACGAACTTTAACAGACACAATCCTAACTGATTCCATATCGCATAGAAGAAAAATATTAACCAAATCTTCATCAGACTCCAGCACACAATTGGTAAAACGACCAACACAGCATATAAATGAAAAATCAAGATTACTAATTTTAGGCCACTTTCGAAAAACCTGGTCTCGAAAGAACAAGAATGAATTCCGGGCTTGAATTGTGAACAACTTCCTCTCTTCCTTGTAATTCGTCGCAAATATTACATGTTCGACCATAATTTCTGCATATACAGCTAGGTTTTGTTAATCGGCTGCTGAAACAGAAGAAGAAACGGGTGATAAAACGAAGAATTGCATGTATAATTAAAAATTGAATTCGAACATATTTAAATTTTGAATAAATGAATAAGACTTTTGGCGTTTTGACATGTGAGAGAGAAAGTGAGTAAGGTGATTGAAGGAGAAGAAAGAGAAGCCGGGTTGAGGTGAGAGAAATTAAAATGAGAATTAGTGACTGAGGTGAGAGAAACAAATTGTCAGAAAAGTAATAGATAGAAAATGTTATTTTATTAGTTGTGGGACCTGTAATAATTGCAAAAGTGTTCCTTTTGGTAATAAAATGGCATCTTTGGTAACATGGGATTTTTTGTATTCCTTCTTGTAAATAGGGTATTATGAGTGGTCTCATTTTGTAATTAACCCTAAAAATTTGTTTAAGTTTTAATTAATTGTTATTGGGTCGGGTTTTAGGTAGAGATTTTAAACGGGCCGCGGGCTGGTGGGCCGGCCCGTTTAACCCTATAATTTATAGGGTTAGGTCCGAGCATACGACGACCCGTATATAATCGGGCTTTTTTGGCCCAGACGGGCTAACCGGGCTGGTAGCCCGGTTTTATTTTTATTAAATTAATTATATAATATAAATTGGAAAGTGGGGTCTGGTTCTCTCACTTTGTAATTTGTAAACTTGTATACATTAATTAGTCATTAATACTTTATACTTACAGTTTGTATTATAATTTATAACTAGCTAACATGTTTATTAATTAACTTTTTACTCATTAATTATTAATAAACTAATTTATTATTAACTAAGAATTAAAAATAGAAAATAGTAGATAACTAAATATCAATTAAATTAAGTTCTCATGTTCTTCAATTAGGGTTAATGTGTGAACTTTATTGATGTGTGAACTTTTTGGATTATGTTGTTAATGTGTGAACTTTATGGATTATATTGTTAGTGTGTGATCATTATGTTGTTGATGTGTGAACTTTATGGATTTAGTTATTAAATCATTAATTGTATTTTATATTAAATTTTAATTTTTTACCCCAAGCCCGTTAGTGGCCCGTTTAGCTCGCGAACCGCTAGGGTTAGTGTTAGATCCCGAGTATTAGTGGCCCGTTAGGAACGAACCGCTAAGGCCCACAGCCCTGTAGGGCTGACCCTATAGGGTTAGGGTCAGCCCGTTTAACATCTCTAGTTTTAGGGCTTTAATGCCTAAACCATAGTCTAGTGTATTATAGATAGACCATAGTCTTAGATATCACTATAGGGAGTGAATTTGATATTTAAGTTTAAGAGTATTATATTTTTATTTTTTGTTGTGCGCTTTCTCCTGCATTAGTTGGTATCACGAGACCATGCACAATGCCTCTATGTCTCAACGTTACTGTGTCTTGCCGACCGCCAGTCACGGTCCACTTTCAACCACTGTTCACCTGCATTTCTTTTTATCTCAGTTGGACATTGCCGTCCACAAGATTTTCAACAGTTATGCTCAGAGAGACGTACATGTAACGACAATCTTGCCATTACCATCCCCGTATTTTGCAGCCTTATTGGTCATCGTCACAGTACCCATCGTTACCACTGACATCCCACCACCACAATCCGTTCATAAAATTTTCACCATGTTAGATAAAAAAAACCACCTAACTGTTTCCGCAACACCACCAATTACACAGATGACAGCCACCACAATGTCATCTCCACCAAACCATATCCCATTCCGTCCACTGCCCGCAGTCTCATCCTTCACCATCAATCGGAACCACTGCCCACTAATCCACCTTCTAATTTATCGAATTCGGCATCACCTCCACGACAATACGCCCACCGTACCAATTCAAATTATCGCACCCCAACACCACCACCAACATCTCTAGCGACGCCCCCCACGATATCGTCGTCCGCAATCGCCGATTCACACGCCACTGATCTCCATATCTCCGAAGCCAGGATGTTGTGCACAATTTCACCCCAACCTGTAGTATTCTCTTTTTCATCGACCGCAAAACTATCCATGGTCGTCGACCTAACAAGGACTATGCCCCATTTTCAACGCACATCGGAGGCGCACCAGCCCCCTTGTGCCCCTCAAACTACCGACGGTGTAAGCTGCTCCACCTTGGCTACCTACACATACTCTCCAGGCCTCCATCGTCGATGCACAGCTTCTCACCTTGTGACCGAGGCCATCGTAGGTCGCACGTTGAACTAGATGTTGCACATCGCCTGTCCATCGAGTTTCATGCTTAACTTATGTGTGTGGTGCCCATGGGTCAATTGCCCTAGTTTCTAAGAGTGTGCCACTTTCAATTGTAGCTGGGTGTTTTCATGGGTTTTTTTACATGTGGGCCATCTTGTCATGGTACTATTCTTATGGGCCATTATATTGATAGTATGACCAGACCCATGGAGGAATTATTTAATTTTAATTTTAATAATATCATTGTTGATAGGCGAACTACTCGAGTTTAATTACGAGATTAATTGACCAGGGCTAAGAAGGTCGCCGACTTGCTTAGAAGATACGTCACCAGCTTTAACTGGAGTCAACATAGAGAAGCTCACCTAGTGATGAAGGAAGCTCGCTCAGACGCCCTATAGTCAACTCAAATGGATGACCAAGACCAAGAGAGAGGAGTTCGCAGGGTAGCTCGCCCACTTATGGGGAAGCTCGCCCGTACCCAAGAAGACCAAGCTGAAGTCCACTTCTACATTGCTCCGAAATGACACAAGGCAGTGAAGCTCGCAAGGAAACTCGCCTAGGTCCGAAGCAGGGACACTAGTTGTATAAGAAGCAAGTAGTAATGTAGTAGGACGAAGCAGTGTATAGGGAGCATGGTAGTGAGCAGAGAAAGTGTGAGTTAGAGAGAGAAAACGGTGTTTGTATTATGAGACTTAGAGAGAGAAAATACATGTGTGAGACCTATTTATAGGTATGCATGTGGTGAGGTGGCACCTTGTGAGCCTACTTGGCTTTTGGTGCTGGTGATCTGAGTTGTTTTGGTGGGAGCTGGGGTCTTCGCAGGAGCTTTGGTGGATGTCTTTTGGGTTTCAGAACCTCCAGCTCCTTTCTTCGAAGCGAGCTCTACCTTTTTAGTCGCCTCCAGTGCAAGTGATGAAGGCAAGCCCTGCCTATTTGGGCGAGGCGGTCCCATTGCAAAGGCGGCGAGCTAAAGTATGATAAGCCTCGGGGATCTCGATGGACGGGAAGGCAACTGCTGCGCCTTCACCTACAAAAATTAAAAAAAATGAAGTTAACATCCTGGCGAGCTACTTCAAACTAATCGATGAACTACAGTATGTTGCCAACCTGGATGGTCAGGACCCTGGACAGCGAGGTGATGTGGCGAGGTTAGAACCCCCGCAAGCCTTAAACAGTGGTGCTTGCACAAGTGGGCGACGTCCCGGTCCTCCTCACTCCTCAGATAACAGATAGCTCGCACGAAGTCAAACTCAGGCGACACTTCAGGCTTGCCGCGGCCGGACTTGTGACGCTTTAAGCCTGCAAGAGAAGGGAAATTAGATTAGTAAATCTAATTCAACCCACACACACCGAAATAGGCCACCTACTGCTAGCTTCTCCATATTCCTCGGGGGAGAATATACGCCCTCCTTGCCCGGAATAAATGACTGAAGCTCGCCAATCTCCGCCCATGAAGATGAACTGTTCCTTCCAGTCACGGATTTTATTGGGGAGGATTCCTAAGAACTTCTCTCCCGGGCGAGCTTTTAGGTAATAATACCCCTTGTCGTCCTTTGCTTGCCGAGTCACGGTGAACAGTTCATTGATTTCCATCGAGGTCAGTCGGTTCTCGTATCCTTCCAACCTGAAGATCGACAACGTCGTTAGTAGGTTACTCTAAGCATTTGGAGTAAGTTGAGTGATGGCGAGGTTGTTGTCTAAGAGGAACTAGCCGATAATCGGGTGCAAGGGCAACGTAAGCCCGGCCTCGAGGGTGTGTACATTGATGGCGGTCAACCCAGCCGGAGGCGTATTAGCTCGTTCGTCCTTCTCCGGAGCATACAAGAAGATATCGAGGGGAATTCGATATTTCTTGCGAAGTTGGGAGAGAGCATACTCATTGATGATGCTCTGGACCTCATTCGCCTTATAGTCAGACTGGCCTTTGGCATCCTAAGTAGTTCGCCCAGGTAAGGGAAGCTCGCCACATGTTCGGTGACGTACTCCTCCCAATCGAATGCTTGAATCACATTGTCGGGAACTTGATGTTCAAGCAGCTGAGGTTCGGGGAAGCCAATGGAGTGAAGATATTCTACAGTGACCTCTTCGAGGTCACCTACTGGCTCGCTGGTCTCGGCGACCTCCTCATTTCCGCCTGAAACTCTTTCCTCTGGGGCGACCTCATCTTCATCGCCCCATACCTTGCGATATACCTCGCCGGAGCCGCCCTTAGAGTTGATGGCCCTCTCCTCGGGGTCAGAACGAACCTCGCCAAGAAGCTCATCAGAATCAGAGTGAGCTATTGAAGCCGTCTCAGAACTCGAGCCAATAATTATGGGAGTGATTTGGGGAATCGGTTCTTTCTCAGTCGCATGTCGTTTTTTAGGATTACGATTCGAAAGAGTCCGGCTTGAGGATTGGGTCGACATGGTTAAAATTGGTTAGGAGCGAGGTCTTGTTGTTTTAAACCCTTAAAAATTCCAGTCGCCGGAATTCTAAGTGACAGTGATCGAAAAATTCAAGGAAATGATCGGGAAGTTCAAAAGTTCACTGGAAATGTTGAAAATTTTCCAGAAAACTCGAAGAAAAAAGAAAGAAAGATCTGCAAAAGAAAGAAATGAAAGAAGAAGAGATGATGTTCTACCTTGAAGAATCCTTGAAAATCCGGTGGGTGCAAAGGTAATCGATCGCCGGAAAATTGCTCTAAAATTCGGAAGTGTAAAAGTGATGAATGAGGAAGGTTTCTCATATTTATAGACAAAGGGGCGAGCTATAATTCTTAGATAGTTCGAGGACTTATGTGCAAAATTTTGAAAGTATTGCCATGATGGGCACGGGAACTGAGGCCTAAAAAGGCGTGCATGACGCCTCGATCTTCGCTCCACGTCAGCACACCCACCGCCACACGATAGCTCACCGAGATGCTCGACACCAAACCAAGAGGTAGTTCGCCAATACTCGAGCACTCGCCCACAGAGGCAAATCAACTCGCCCACACATTAGAAATATCGTGATGTGGACGAGCTAGGGGTAAATGTTGATAGGCGAACTACTCGAGGTTAATTACGAGATTAATTGACCAGGGCTAAGAAGGTCGCCGACTTGCTTAGAAGATATGTCATCAGCTTTAACCTGAGTCAACATAGAGAAGCTCGCCTAGGGATGAAGGAAGCTCGCTCAGACGCCCTATAGTCAAGTCAAAGGGATGACCAAGACAAAGAGAGAGGAGCTCGCAGGGTAGCTCGCCCACTTATGGGGAAGCTCGCCCGTACCCAAGAAGACCAAGCTGAAGTCCACTTCTACATTGCTCCGAAATGACACAAGGCAGTGAAGCTCGCAAGGAAGCTCGCCTAGGTCCGAAGCAGGGACACTAGTTGTATAAGAAGCAAGTAGTAATGTAGTAGAACGAAGCAGTGTATAGGAAGCATGGTAGTGAGCAAGGACAAGTGTCAAGGACACTTGTCAGCACCAAAAGCCAAGTAGGCTCACAAGGTGCCACTTCACCACATGCATACCTATAAATAGGTCTCACACATGTATTTTCTCTCTCTAAGTCTCATAATACACACACTACTTTCTCTCTCTACTTCATAACTCAAGAACACATTAATCTTGATTATTGTTTGGTGCGATTGTCTACATATAACAACCATTAATCTTCCCACTGACTAAAATCCACCAACAATCATTATTTTATAAATTGTGATAATTATTTTAATTTTTCTCTGATGATTTCATTAACATATCGTCTCAAGACACCACATAATACTCGTAATGCAGATTTTATTTTTTACGTTAAGTGTCATGAAGTGTTTCTCACTTTTTCTTTTTCTGGAAATACGTATGTGGTTGACTCTATTGTGCTGCTTGAGTTGATGATTCCTGCAAATTCGAGGACAAATCTTTCGAAACGGGAGAACGATGGAGATTAAATATATTTAATTAATTAATATTGTTATTAATAGATCGAATCGGATAATTATTGTTCACTTACCCACTTCAGATTCGATATTTAGCGACCGCCTTAACATTAAATTTTAAATTAACGACCGCCAAGAACCGTTCGTAAATTCAGAAATTGAATCGGGACATTATTTCTCTACTACCCATTTCAGATTCCAAGTTTTGCGACTGCAAATTAACTAATAAATTTTGCGACCGTCTGCATCGGTCGCTAATTGGTCAACAAAATATTTAGCAACCGATTTCTGGCGGTCGCTAACTCTCTTATGAATTTAGCGACCGCCGGTGGTCGTAAATCGATCGTTATCTTTTCAACTTTGACCGATAGTTAAAAGCGGTCGCTAATATCATAATTAGAGGCCGATTAAAAGGCGGTCGCTAAATCTCAATTTGCTAAACCATGCTTCTTTTTTTCTTTCTTTTTTTTTTTTTTCTTCAGTGATTTGTTAAATTTGTGGAAAAGAAAGACAATGAGACATTGCAACTAAAACCAATAATTTTGTGAGCGAATGTTGATGGCCATGACTCGAAAGTCGCATGTAACCTATTAAGTTTTGTTTTCTTCACTTTTTCCATTTATTAATTGAGGTTCGATGATCTAATCACATTTGATTTTGGCAATTGGCAGGTTGTATAGATAGAATAAACAAACTTGTAAAATAGAGCTCGAAAACAGAGTCATGGGATCGATGTTCAAGATAAATATTACTATTATTTTATAATAGAAGGAATTGATATTTTTATTCCTTTTATTTTAAGTTTGGTTGATATGATATCGATTAGTGATAAAATTTATCATGTATTTTAAATAAAAAGGAATTAGACCAATTGTCCCATAAAAATATAATTATTTATCAATTTTATTTATTAAAATAACTTAGGATGTATTTATCTCGAAAGATAAAATTATTCACCCGCATAAATATTCATATTTAAGAAAGATAAATTACTTCATTCTTTAAAAGATAAAATTATTTATCCGTCGAGAACATGCATGTTTTGATCAGATAAATAATATTATATTTTAAATCAAACATAATTAAATATTTGGAGATTAGTCAAAAAAATAACTCCTTTTAGTTTTGTGACAGAAGGACATATTTGTTCCAATTATTAAAGTTAAAAGGGTTTATTTACACTAAAATTAAATTTAAGGACATACATGCATTTTGAGCAATATTTATGATGCTACACAATACAATTATTATTATTATGCGTATCTATTTTTTTTTTCCCCTAATAATTTTCATATTTCTCACTTTGGAATCATTTTTTTGTGAACAATAAAATAAAGACAAAAATTTATATAAATTTAATCATTAAATGTTCTGCATGCCAATTTTATATTTTCCTCCAAATTCATTTCCAGAGGAAAATGAACCCGGATCACTCACTCAAGTGAGGAGCCTGATGACCGGATGAGCAAACTCATTTGAACTTATCTAATATCAGAAAAATGACTTTTTTTATCAGTAATTATTGCTGCTTAGTGTAATAGTTCGATTCTGTGTCATATACCGAATGAATTACATGTGCTGTGACAAACTGACAACGGTATATGACCAGAATATTAATTCTAATTTAATTGTAAAAAAAATACATTATTTTTGTAAAATTATAATATAATTTAAAATGTTAAATCGTTACAAATAAAATTTAAATTTAAATTCTATTAGCAGTTCTAACAAAAAGGCCAAATTCAATTTGCTCAAAAATAATTATTAATTATGCATTTTCATCTGAACAGATCTAAACATATTAATATGGATAACTATTTATTGTCAAATAGGAAAAATATCATTTGTGAATAATTAAAAGAGGTATGTAAAATATATCAAAATAAACTAAAAAAAATGGAGCGGGTCATAAAAAAGCGGCGGATCTTATTTATGTTGCATATCTTTTTCTTGGCTGGAAGGATAATCACCTAGAGATGTTAAACGGGCCGCGGGCTGGCGGGCCGGCCCGTTTAGCCCTGTAAATTACAGGGTTAGGTCCGAGCATATGGCGGCCCGTATAAAACCGGGCTTTTTTGGCCCGGACCGGTTAGCCCGCGGGCTAAACGGGCTAGCCCGCCGGTTTTCCGGGCTGGCCCGGTAGCCCGATTTTTATTTTTTTATTAAATTAATTTTTAAATATATTATGTATATTATTGGGCCTGGGCAATATATTATGTATTGGATTTGGGTCTGGGCATGGGCGCCTAGCTACGTGGATGGAGAAAGCCTAACTTTAATTTAAGTAGTTTATCTAATTCTAATTAAGTAAGTAATCAATTAAAATACTAAATAGAAATCAATTAATCCTCACTCCTCAGAGTCAGATACTAGACTTAGGGTTTAGAAGTTGGAACTTTCCATTCCATATCATATCACGCAGCCTCCCTCAGTTCCTCGCGGCGTCGCCGTCCGGCCCAGCCCTCGCGCAGCCCCGTCCCGATCAGCCCCTCGTGCCGCCCCTCACGCCCAGCCCCTCGTGCCGTCCCTCTCGCCCAGCCCCTCGCACCTAGCGGCCCAGCCCCTCGCGCAACCCTGTCACGCCCAGTCCCTCGCTCAGTTGTCGGCTTCAACAAGCATCGCTCGAGTTAGTTGAATATATAGTTATATACGTACCTGTAAATTCTATTTTGTTCAATTAATTAGCAATTTAGGGAGTATAATTTTTCATATTATAATAAATGTGTGTAGGTGAAATTAGAATTACATTCTATTTTGAAATCTGTAAGGTCAATATAAATTACATTCTATTTTGGAATAAGGTTACTGTAAATTACATTCTATTTTGGAATAAGGTTACTGTAAATTACATTCTATATTTTATTTTTCTATGCAGTAGCATGGAATCTATAGATGAAGATGTGGAGATTTTGGAATCTAAACCTCCTACTGAGAATATGGGTGATGGTGGTGAAGGTGATTCCGGAAAACCTTCCAAAAAAGACAAGAACAAACACTTCTGAGGTATGGGACAGTTTTTATAAGCCTTCTAATGGTAAAGTTAAGTGCAAAATGTGTGAGAAAGAATATACTTGGGGTGGTACAAGTTACGGGACTTCTACACTTAAGCGTCATATGAATGTTTGTAAGAACAATCCAAAATTTAAAAATATTGGGGTAATGTTTGTAAGAAGATATTTTATCATTGTCCAAGGAAGGATCTAATACCGAAGATTGAAGAGTTTGAAGATGTTTATTAAATTTTAGTTGTTAAGTATGAATTTTATGGATGTGTGAATTTTTTTTGGATTATGTTATTAATGTGTGAACTTTATGGATGTGTAAACTTATGGATTGAACTTTATGGATGCGTGGACTTTAGTTATTAAATCATTAGTTGTATTTTATATTAAATTTTAAAATTTAATTTTTTTTTACCCCGAGCCCGTTAGTGGCCCGTTTAGCCCGCGGACCGCTAGGGTTAGGGTTAGGTCCGAGCATATGGCGGCCCGTTAAGGATGAACCGCTAAGGCCCGGGACCGTTTAGGCCCGCAGCCCTATAGGGCTGGCCCTGTAGGGTTAGGGCCAGCCCGTTTAACATCTCTATAATCACCCCATATGTCAATGTATATAACCTTTTCATTTTCGTCATATCACTGCCTTTCCCATTTCCTTTATATATCATTTTTTTTTCCTTTCTCAAGGTTCGTCTCGTCCAGCGTGTTTCCTAATAATTCTGGAACACAAAGCTGTCATGTTTTAAATTTAAATTTTTAAAAATTTAACTCTAAAATTGTGTTATTATATAAATAAATGTGTGTTACTAAAAAGATAAATGTATGTTACTGAAATGATAAATTTTGTATTACTGAAAAGATAAATTTTATATTACTATATAGACAAATGTGTGTTACTATATATGTAAAATGTGTGTTACCAATCAGATTTAATGTTGTTTTTTTATATAAATTCATTTGTTTTTATAAAAAATAACATTATTTTCATACAATCTAGTAGAAACATGTGTCTTATTATAAAAAAAATTTTATTTTTTCATAAACATATATGAAAAAAATTATATATTCTTATAATTACATACATTTTGCTCTTATATTATATGAAAAATTATTTATTATATAAATATAAATGAATATATATAAAAAGAACGACATTTCATAAGATTGTAACACACATTTGCTCTAATAGTAACATACATTTACTCCCCAGTTTGTGTTACAATATGGGTAAATGCGTGTTACTGTAAGAGAAAATGTACTTTTATAAGAATAAATATATATATATATATATTTATATATATATATTAATCTAATCATCATCCCTTTAAAAGTAGGTTTATTAATTCATATACTTGTTTTGATAAAAAATAATAGATTTAGTAAGAATTATAAATTTGATGTGTCTCACATTGACACATATAATTAACGTAATATAAACAAATAATATACCTAGATTTAAAAGAATAATAATTAAATTAAAAAATGTATATTTATTCTTATAAAAGTACATTTTGTTCTTATAGTAACACAAATTGGGGAGCAAATATGTGTTACTATTAAAGCAAAAGTATGTTACTATAATATAAAATGTTGTTCTTTTTATATATATTCATTTATTTTTATAGAATAAATATTTTTATACAATATAAAGAGTAAAATGTGTGTTACTATAAGAATAAATATTAGTTTTTTATAAATATACATTTATTTTTGTATAAATAATTATTTTTTCATAATATAACACAATAAAGTAGTAAAAAGTGTGATACTACATGAAAGAATATACATATATTTTATAGGGATAATGAATAAATTAAGAAATACATATTTATTCTTATAAAAGTACATTTTGTCCTTATAGTAGCACACATTTGTCTATATAGTAACACAAATTGGGGATCAAATGTGTGTTACTGTTAGAGCAAAAATATGTTACTATAATATAAAATGTTGTTCTTTTTACATATATTCATTTATTTTTATAGAATAAATATTTTTATACAATATAAAGAGTAAAATGTGTGTTACTATAACAATAAATATTAGTTTTTTTATATATATAGTTTTGTTTTTATATAAATAATTATATTTTCATAATATAACTCAATAAAGTAGTAAAAAGTGTGTTACTACATGAAAGAATATACCTATATTTTAAAAGGATGATGAATAAATTAAGAAATACGTATTTATTTTTATAAAAATATATTTTATCCCTACAGTAACACACATGTGCCCATATAGTAACACAAACTAGAGAGCAAATATGTGTTACTATTAGAGCAAATATATGTTACTCTATATACAAATATTATTTTATTTTTATATTTACAAAAAAATACAACAATTTATTAATGAGTGCACACTAACTCTATAATATTTTTATTTTATTTATTTTATAAAAAAATTAGTGAAACAAGTATAAATATGGAAGGCATGTTCTGTGGACATCACGTGAATTAATTAGGACTATGTGGTGTATATGAGTTGCAATTTCAGTTAAGCAAACAAGAAAGTGGATACGGAATCGCATACAGGGATCCGCGAAATTTTTATGACCCGCCCCATTTTTTTTTAGTTTATTTTGATATGTTTCACGCCGTGAAACGTTTCATATAAATTTTTGTCTAATTAAAAATGTTTGATTTGAATTGCAACACAATATTAAATAGGTTTTTTGTTAGCAAATATTCATAATTGTAAATTAAATTATAATTTGGGAAAAAATTATGATGTTGTTTGCAATTAAGCCAATGTAGGCAGAGGACTAATTCAAAAATAAAATAATTAAGGGGGTCTTAAAAATTCAAATTTAGATTTTTAAATCTAAAACTCATTCTAATTTAGTTTTTATTTTTAAAATCTAACTCTACCCCTTGTAAATAATTTATAAAATAAATAAATTATAACGCCGAACCTAAATAAATTCAAATTAAGTTTATAGGTCGCCGTTTGAGATTTTAAGCTAAATTGCGCATTAGTTTAATTATTGCGCTTTAATCATTTAAGTTTTAATGAGTCTTAAGTATTAATTTTCTTACTTGGATTGGAATTTTAAGTAAGTAAAGTTGATTTGAGTATTTGTAAATTAAAATTAAATTCTTTATGTGAACTAAAAGTTAGTGGACCAAAATAAGAAAAAATCCAATTAAGTATTTAAGTTCTAGATGACATACTAAAGAAACCAAAAATAGTGATTTCTACATTTATTTTGAAGAAACCACACATCTCAATTATTAATTATGCTGTTATTATTAATTACTAATTGAAGGAATCGCTCTTTTGGAGACGGAAGTCGGTGATAAGCACTGCAGTCGGGCGATCTACGCAATTCGAAAAGAAGGGCGCAACTGAAAGAAGAAAGAGAGAGAGTTTAGTTTGGGGGCGTCGCGAGAGAGAGAGATCCGATAATGATAATGGAAGTGGGTGATACAGCAATGAAACGGCAATGGATGCCATTCTTATTTTCTCTAGCAAATCTCAATTTTTCAGTCCGACATTGCTACACTCTGATTCCACTTTATTATCGGCATCCATGCCTTAGGTACCCTAAACACGTTGGATTGTAGAAAAAAGGCTGTGAAGAATATTTTGTGGAAGATTCAGGTTACGGTATGCATTTACTAATTATGTGATATAATGAATCGGCAGTCGACGCATTTCTTATTTTCCCTCGCCGACTGCGTACTCGATTTAAGAATTTTGTTCTTTCTATTTCCTTTGGATCTGCATCTACTGGTTTGCCTCCTTCTGCTAATGTACAAGGCCTTGGTAATTCTAATGTGAAACCGAAAGGAAAATTCAGGTTCAACTCTAAGCCTAAGATATACTGCCAATTGTGTGGTAAGCCTAATCATGTTGACACTAAATGCTATAAGAGGTTTGATACCTCTCTCCATGGGATTGAAAGTTCTGCTTCTACATCCACTGCTCCAGTTCAAGCTCATCTTGTCAACAATTCACCAGCATCTCTTCCATCGGTTTCACCTACTCATACCACTGCTAATGCTGATGTTAATGCTAATACTCATGTTCATTCTCAGAATTCTGGAACTGGTTGGTTTTATGGACAGTGGAACTACAAACAATGTCACATCTCAGCTGAGCAATCTTCACCTTCAATCTCCTTATCAAGGTAAAAATACCTACTTTTTTTATTTATTGTGAAGGTGAGGTCACTGCAAAAAGTTGGCTCCTGAGTGGAAGAGGGCAGCCAACAGTCTCAAGGGCCAGGTGAAGTGGGGTCATGTTGTCTGCGATGCAGAAAAAGTGTTCTGTGATGGTCTCGATTGCTATATCTTGAGTACATTCAGTACCTTGCTCTTAATTATAGAAAACCTGTAGTTTATACAATGGAAATCTCTTTTAACTGTTGAACACTGCTTGATAACATGATGCTAGCATATTAATCCTGATCATTGTTTCGTAAGAGCAATAATCAATATATTGCACATTTCAAAGTTGCCAGTCTTTGGTGAGCAGGTTTAATGTTCTAGGATTTCCAACTATTTTGGTTTTTGGAGCTGACAAAGACAGCCCGTTTCCACATGAAGACGCACGATCTGCATCAGCAATTGTATCATTTGATTTGGAGCACCTTGAAAAGAATGATGCCCCCCCCCCCCGAAGTGGCTGAATTGACTAGCCCAGTAAGGTTCCTCCTTTCCTCCAACTCATATCCTCATTCTTTTGTACCCTAAACAACTAAATCCTGTGTAATCGTATAGGATGTCTTGGAAGAGAAGTGTGGGTCAGCTGCTATCTGCTTTGTCGCATTCCTTGTAGATATATTGGACTCCAAAGCAGAGAGTAGAAATAAGTATCTCGAGCTTTTTCTATCAGTTGCAGAAAAGTTCAAAAAGAGCCCTCACAGGCAAGTGAAAAAACACAGTACTCTCATAATCATCCTTAAAATAAATAAAAATATGTCTACCTTTAATTTTTTAAATGATTTTCTGATGTTTCGTAAATGTTGAACTTACCTCTGGGCTGCTGCTGGTAAGCAGCCTGATCTTGAAAAGCACGTTGGAGTCGCAGTCTATGGATATCCAGCTCTGGTAGCCCTGAATCTGAAAAAGAAAGCTTATGCCCTGCTTAAGAGCGCGTTTGAGCGTAACCAGATTATGTTAGCATTTTACCTTTCTGTTCTGTTTATTTATTCTGCCATTGGAAGGCAGTGCTGAAATATTGAAGACTGACCTTGGGACGGCAAAGATGGAGAGATAATCGAAGAAGAAGAGTTCTCCCTCGAAAAACTCATGGGAGATGATAGTGTTGGCAAGGATGAGCTGTAGGTACACATTCTTTTTACATCTGAGAGAAGCAAGAATCGAGCTGAAAACCAGTTTTGATGTAACGAGGTGTGTAATGGCTATCGAAAATCTCATTATTAAGTCCGGATTCTTTACTTCTACACCGTCAGTTACAGTGAATTTTAATGCATCCTTCTGATATCTGTTTCTGGAATTTGCTTACACAGCTTGTACGTTCATGTAATGGCAATGTTGTTCGTGCTGTTCACTTAATTGGTTTTTGCATCCCAAATTTCGACTCTAAAAACGAACCAAACGAGATTTTACAAAATAAAAAGAAAAACCTATACATACCTGTGCACGCATGCACTAATGTTCTCTATTGTGAATCACTCACTCACCATACTCTTTGTGCCCGAATATTTCTTTGTATTCGTCGATTTATGTATGCTCAAGGTCAAGTTAGAATTTGAAAACATAGGTTAAGCTTGCTAACATTGTTCTTGCTTACATTGGCTGTGGAGGCTATACACGACAATCTTGGAATACCTTTGTAGGAACTCTATGATGATACACACACTTTCTACATATACGTGTCCATTCAACTTTTGTAATATGATCTACTTACCTCGAAAAATATAGTTGTGCATAGACTTTGTTCTTTTAGTAGAGATATGGACATTAGAAACTGTGGATTTACTTTTTATTGTCCGACAACATTATCTAAGTAATAGTTACTTATTAATTTTTAGAAATATAAAATGTAATATGTTTTTATCTGTCGTAATGCTGCGAATCCTTGAATTTGATAGCCATATTAAAACTTATTAAGTGTTTATACAACAACTACGATCTGTGACTTACTTTTATTAGTGGGAATTTTATATTTGGCTATTTTATTCCATATGTGGTGTATTGTCACTCCATCAGTGAACATCATAAAAATCTTCCCATTTCAAGTGCTGCAACACTAAGCGGGGAGGAAGATATTCACACACATATATATGTATAATTGTGAAACTACAGTTTAAGTTGCCAATACTTATATCTGTGATAACTAAGTTATTTTAAAGTTTTAAATGTCTATAAATGAGTGTAAAACAGTCACCATGGATAGATGTGTAAGCAAGATACATTTAGAATAAAGATAATGTGGAATGCAAGCCTTTTATACATCTAAATAAAATGATAGATTGTTTTATGTTTGTTTGTGGGTGGCACGATCAAGGAAGAATACAAATTCAATATTTCACAAAGGAATCATGTCCAAAAAAATTTCACTTTATAATGGAGAACATGGGAATATGTAGGTCAACTTTACCAAACCTATCAGAAATATCTATTATCATGATTTAAAATGTCTAAAAAAATATTTGTACTAAATAACATGATCAAGCTGAAATGGTGTTTCAAGAGAATAGTGGTGCTAAAATAAAAATTGTTTGGATGCAGTAATATTAAATTCAGTTTTTTTGTAATTAAAAATAAAATTAAACCAATGCAAAATTTGAAAAGTTTTCATTGCAGACACACTTTATTAAAAAGACCGTTTCAACGAAAAATCACAGAATCTTTCTCTATTAGTCCAGGTATTGTACATCGAACTCTAGGTCAATGCACTTACTCCTTCTCTATAAACCCCTTTGATGTCTATGTTTTAATAGCTCATTTATATGAACTCTTTTGATTCATTGAGCAGAATTGTTAATTCATGTAATATTATTAATTATAGATTTAAGATGAATTAATCAATTGCACAAATTTAATTTCTGAATGGAAAATAGAAAAAAAATTAGTAGCATCATGTCAAAGTAAAATATATTTTAAATTTATGATGAACCAAGTTATTGAATGAGATACAAAACATCTTAGGGCTCATTTGGTTCGTAAGATAAAAGTATCTATCATGTTTTTTACGGATAGATACTTTTATCTTACGAACCAAACATATATATCCTAAGATGTATTTATTTGCCATAAAACATTCTATTTATTTGCTTGATTTTGATGTATACATAACATTCTTGTCTTGAACATTTGAAAATAAAGTTGACCAATTTCAAATTTGATCAAGGTTAGATAATTTCTTCGAACTGAATATCCTATTAATTTCTGCAACCATTTAGTCGAGGTTGAACGCTTTGCAGAATTACTTTCTGGTTTCTTTCACCAAATTAAATACTTGATCAACAGAACACGGGCCTCTCTCTCACTAGACGTGTTTGAGTTTGTGTTTCCAAACATCAATCTGCAATTGCCGTTCGCTTTTCTCCTGATTGTTTTGCTAATTAGAAAATTAGGTTTTGGTAAATTTTGATACTCTAAAATTTCCTAGATCCAATTTAATTGCCCCAAACCCCTCTTTTTCGATTATTCTAAATATATATATGCATAGTTGGTACGCACACACACAAAATACTTATTATACATATATAGCCTATACTGGTGAAAATCGTCTACGATAAGAAGTAAAATTGCTTATTATTTGTTTTTTCCGGTAATATATATGTTTATTAAGCAGCATGAGCATGTGTGATGCTCTCAGATTTTATGATTTCTAATACTTTGAATTTAGTAAAGGCATGCAGCAGTGTCTGTAAATTAGAAATTAGCTTAATATTTTCCCGCTCTCATTTGAAATAATAGGGATGTAGCAATATTTATAATTGAACTTATTTATCACAGTTTGTTTATTGTTCCTTGAAATTATATATTCCGTTCCTCGGAAACTTTGAGTTTGTATCTTATTTTTTGCCCTAGAATCTTCCTCTCATGACCATTATCTTGGAAAGTAAGTTGTATGCATGTTTGATCGATGTGCTAAATTGCTAATACTATATAACAGTTATCATTGGCCAACATAATTAATTAAAGCGTGATGGACGGAACAAACATAGATGACAAGTTTAAAATCAGTGGGAGTGTAAACTCGATCTACAATAGTAGTTGTGAATTCATAGTGTTCACCAACAACCATGTAGCAAGGTTTGGGTTAGGTACTGTCAGTATATCCATTAATTTACATTGTCTTCTTGCTTAAATAGATAAAATATCTTATATATATATGTTGGTTAATTTAAACCTGTGCAACTTAGATTCTGAGATCGTAAAATTTAGTCGGAATGACATACAAGATTCTAGAACTGTGCACTGTATCCCAGTATTTACTAAGTCCAATTACACTACTATTGAACATCGGACTAACTTAAAAATATATTTAAATTAAATTGCACAATGCACTTGCAGGACAAAAAAAATAAAAACTCATTAAACTTGCCATACAACATTTTTTCTAATAGAAAACATTTAAAAACAATAAAAAAAAAAAAAAAGAATTGGGGCCAGTTCACAAGAATATTTATAACAGTCCCGTGTATTGCACGGGAAAAAATCTAGTCAGAATAATAGCTTAGAACACGAATTTTCAACACTAAACCTTTTGCTATAAATTATGCATTAAAACATCTAAAATTCACTTTAAACACATCTAAGTAACAATTAGACAGTTAATCATCTAATCATTTCTAATAATCCAAACTCACAACGTGCGAAGCACATGTAATCCAACTAATAATAATAAATATGTGTTTTTTTATTTATTCATCATCCCTTTAAACTCTAGGTATGTTGAATCATGTAGTAATATTTTTTTTACTAATTTTATATGTGTTATTATATGAAAAATAATTATTTCTATAAAAATAAATAATATATTTTTGAAAACTAATATTTATTCTTATAGTAACACACATTGTACTCTTTATATTATATAAAAATATTTTCTCCATACAAATAAATGAATATATGTAAAAAGAATAACATTTTATATGATAGTAACATACATTTGCTCTAATTGTAATACACATTTGCTCCTTATTTTATGTTACTATATAGACAAATATGTTTTGCTACACGATGTGCAAATATTGTTATTGTAAGGATAAAATATAATTTTATAAAAATAAATATATGTGAAATAACAATATTTAGTTTAGATAGTAACACACATTTTGTCTTATAATAACATACATTAGCCTATATAGTAATAAAAAACAAAAAACAAAATGTATAGCTTAAATAAAAAAAGAACAAATAAACTAAAAAAAAAAAGCATTACTGCATGTGGTAATGCATGCAAGAGTGATGCGGTAATGCATATGGACATTAATTTCCGTCTTTTCAACTTTTTTTTTTTTAAGTTTATTTTTTTAAATTTTTATATAAGTTTTTATTAAAAAAATATTATTGCAAGAAAAAATATAATTTTTGATTTGTCAAACTTTACTATACTTATTTTATTTAATAATAAAAGAGAATTTGAAGAAAGAATAAACAAACCTTAACTTCTATATACGAAAGGAAAACCAAATTCTATATCATTTGGAAGCGATAGAAAACTTCAATTCAAAGAATTTGAAAATGTCAGCTTCTTTGAGAAGCCAAGTAGATATATTGAGCACTGTCAAAAGAGCATTGTAAATTTGTGACCCAATCAATAAATAATACTAAATAATATTTTATTGAATAAGTCTCATGTGCACCAATTACACGGTGCAACTCTATTTCATTTTTAAAAAGTTAAACAGTTTATAACTGAAAAGTTAAACAGTTTATTACTGAAAAATGTATCTTTCATAGTTTAACTTTTCAGTAATAAACTGTTTAACTTTTTAAAAATGAACTTGAGATGCACCGTGTAACTGGTGCATACAAAACTAATCCTATTTTATTTTATTGATCCAAAAGTGTTCCGTTGTTAATTATTCAGCTCCATGCATTTTGAGGGAGTGTGAGAAACATGCAACTTTGATAGGACGAGTATTTTTCACACTGATAGGTAAAAACTCCTCCAATTTAACTTATAATCTTGCTTTTATATATTTATAAATAGATTTTATTTATGAGCTTGTTAAATTAAGTTAGTACAATTAAATTAGGTATTGAACTTTTAAATTAAAATTGAATTAAGTTTTGTTTGGGCTTTAAATTAATATTGAATTAATTTTTATTTGGACTGAGTATGTGAATTAAAAATTAGTAGGATAAATTAAAGAAAAAGTATTTAAGCCACAATATTTTATTAAGAGCCAAAAAATTTCAGCATTTATTGGGGATTGGTTTAGAAAATTTGAGGGGTGTTTGGTTGGAGACTTTTGAAGGTGAGTAATGGTAATCAAAGTCATAGTGTGTGTTTGAAATGACTCTACTATGATTTTGATTTCCAAAAACTAAGGAATCAACCATAGTTCAGCTATAAGAGAACTATAACTTTCATTTCATTCTCTTTCCATTCCTATACCCTTTACATTTCTTACAATTATACTAAACGGCCCCTCACTAAGCTGGATGTAGAAGGGGTCTGAAATTTTATTTAGAGGAGAAAAGATCTTATGAGATCTTGACTAAATTTATTAAATAAGGAAAAATATCAAGAGGATATTAAAAATTTTGAATTATTTGGGAATTAAGTATCAAGATTATGGACTATTAAAATTATTTTATTATGGCATAATTGTATTTTAAATCATTGCCTTTTAAAAAATTATAATTTAATCTAAACTTTTGAATTTTAACAAAATAAATCATCACATTTACCTTTTCTTTTTTGCAACTCAAACTCCACAGTTTTGTCCATTTTCCAGTAATTGATGTGTACAAATAAATGCACGATCATTATCTTTGTAGATATTCACATCATTAAATATTTATAAATATAATAATTTAATTAAAATAATATTTAATTTTAGAACTACCATAAATAATTTAATACATTCAAACATTTACTTGGATTTTAAGTTTTCTAACACAAATTCTAGACACTACGATGAACAGAAATATATATACTCAATTTGTTGGGTTTGCAAGCACCTATACTCTGGCCGTTTAGTACGAAAATTGTTTAATGTTAATGGGAACGAGAATATATATATATATATAATTATAATAGTTAATGACAACAAATGAAGTACACAATATTATTTTTCCTCCTAAGTAAAATAATCATCACCCCTGTTTGATTCCATCATCTCTGTTGGTAGAATTATCTAATTTGGTGTTTATGTGACTGATTATACACTGAAATCCCTACCAAACAATAATCTTGTTCAATGTTCTTGAGAGAGTTTGAATAGAGAGAGAAAATAGTAAGAGAAAGTAGTTTTTGTATTATGAGCTTAGAGAGAGAAATGAGTTATAAGAGACCTATTTATAGGTTTTGCATGTAATGAGGTGACACTTAGTGTGCTTATTTAGCCTAATATGCTGACAAGTGTCCTTAACACCTGTTTTTACTCACTACTATGCTCCAATTACACTGCTTTGTCCTACTACATTATTATTAGCTTCTTACACTGCTCTTGGTTTCACTTCGGGCTGGGCGAGCTACTTGGCGAGCTCACTTGCTTTGTGTTGCTCTTGGATGTGATGATGGTAGTAGGATTAGACAATGACCTCTGGTATGGGCTAGCTCTAGGCGAGCTCCTTCTCTCCCTGGTGTTCACTTGGTCAAGTACTGGTCACATGGCACCTAAGCAACTATGCGAGCTCTTGGGCGAGCTCATTCTTCCTTCATAGTCTGAGCAACTGGGCGAACTCATTCTTCCTTTATAGTGTTGACTGGTCAAAGATGGTGACATGCCGAAGTGCCAACCTGGCGAGCTCCTTGGCGAATTAAAGCAAACTGCTAATGGAAGATCAACAATCTCATTTATAATCATTTTTCTCAATCAATTTCTCATATCACAACTTCTTTTTGTCAATTTTTTTAATAATTGGAGAACAATACCAGTAATGAACCACCTTAAATACAAACCCCCATTTAACATATGTGAGAGTAAAAAAGAAAAATAAAGTTTCATTCTCATTATCATTGAAAAAGTTGAAATAAACGTCCCCTTATTTTAATTGATTGTTGATGTTTACTTATAATGTGTTTACTTTATTGTATAAATAAGTGTATTATTTACCTTTATTTCGTATTTACTTTGTGTTTAAAAAATCGGGTTATTCAACTAACCGGTTTAAATCTTTCCTATTTCTTCAATTTTAACCGGCCAAATTGGGCGGATAATTTTAACCCGCGCACTGAAGCCTGTCTTTAATCCACCCCTACTCCAATGCGTCTGTGTTTCTTCTCAGTTCTCGCGATGGATCACGGTCGTGGAGGTGCTTTCCGGCGATGGATCACGGCCACAGAGGTGCTTTCCCTCCACTCAAATTGATTTTTGTGATTTACTCTCATTACAATCCTTTCTTCATTTCTCATCTGGAGTAAGCGAACGCGGCGGCAGAGCCATGCGGTGGCGAAGTCGCAAAGCTGAGAAGCAGAGCCATGCGGCGGCCGCCTTTATTTCTGGAAAAGAGTCAATTAAAAGGTACGCCATGGAAGAACTTTGGGAAAAGTACGCCGATTGAAAGAGGCCATCTGTCTCATTCCTTCTTTGGCCGATTGTGTAATTTTCAGGCTCTGGTTATTTTCATTTCTAAGCCCTAAAAATTGAATCTTGGGGCTCTGGTTATTTTGGTTTCTTGTGGAAGCTCTGTAATTTTGGGAACCTTTGCAATTTCTTAAGCTCTGGTAATTTTGATTTCTGCAGATTTTGCTTAAACTGTGGTAATTTTGATGTACATTATTCAGCACATTTTTTTCTGCAGATTTCTGGTAATTTTGAGTTCTACATGATCTCTACATTATTTTGATCTCTCGTTATTTTGGTTAAGCTCTGGTAAGTACATTATTCAGCACTAAACCAACACTAAATCAATTGAAATAAAAAATCAAAGTAAACGACACTGTTTCGAATGGTTATCCCAGGTTATCTCTTTCATTTAAGATATACCAGGTTATCCCTTACCAGGGAAGTAACACAGCCGGTTATCACCATATTAGTGGATATATAAGTTTGTGCCCACCGTGGGTACAAGTTCGATTATAATTGTATGAGGGGATAACTTTTGTGAAAGAGCCACAAATTTGTTGCATTCGGAAAAAACTAAGTGCTTTCTTGAAAAAATAAATATTAAAAGTACACATTGCTCCAATGAAGAAGTAAACTAAAACGAATGCACCTTTACATAGTAGAACTGGTTGAATTGACCAAAATTATATATCTGGCCTGCTTATATAATAATTTTAGGAGAAGATTAAGAAATATTTTAAGGTTGAATTAGTTCAATTTTAGATGTCTTATCTTCCTGTCTTTTGCTCCCAATGTTTTGATCTTATGACTAATTTATTTTAAACATTGGATCTAACTTTTAATAATTTCTACCTCAATCCTTTCTGAGCTTAGCCAAAGTGATCAATGATGTCTCCGTTTTGGATCATCATCATCATCATCTTCTTCATCACAGCTGTTTTCTTATCTTGTTCCGTTGACTCCCAGCCGTTTGATTATCCAACTGCAAATCTCACTTCTTCTTGGACCAACAGTGTGTCTGCAGATCATTCGACGAAATTTATGAATAATGCAACTGTTAGAGCCATTCTCCTTAGAGGAACTTTTGGTCCAAAATATGCTTGTGGTTTCTATTGCAGTGGAGCTTGTGAGAATTACCTGTTTGCTATTTTCATAGTTCAAACGAGCAGCCGTGGAGACATCACTTCGTCATTCACAGGATTCCCTCAGGTTGTCTGGTCTGCCAACCGAAACAATCCTGTCAGAATCAACACCACGTTGGAGCTGACAGGCGCGGGGGACTTAATCCTCCGCCATGCAGATGGCGCGTTGGCGTGGTCCACCAACACAGCTGGGAAATCAGTTGTGGGCTTAAATTTGACAGAAACAGGGAATCTTGTCCTGTTTGATGCGAAAAACTCCGCAGTTTGGCAGTCTTTTGATCACCCAACTGATGTGTTGGTGCCAGGGCAGATCCTCGTATCTGGTACGAATCTTACAGCAAGTGCTTCGTTGTCCGAAGAAGTGGTGTATTCTTTGTCAATGACTGATAGAGGTTTAGCTGCTTATATTCAATCGGATCCTCCACAGGCGTATTATCGGCACATTTATGCTGGCAGTAAGCCAAATGCTGAAGCAAGTTATGCTAAGTATGGAAATGGAAGTCTAGATTTGTTTGTAAATGTAGTCGAGCCTCAGAAGCCCGACATGTCATATGCAATTTCTCAAATTACTGAGGGTGCTCAGTACTTAAAGCTGGAGCCTGATGGGCATCTTCGGGCACATCAGTGGAATCAGACAGAAGTGGATGACATTTTGAAAGACTATATTGATGAATGTCAATATCCTTTGATTTGTGGAAAATATGGAATTTGCTTAGGTGGACAATGTAGCTGCCCAAATGGGACAACCTTTAGGGAGATAAATGATAGACGTCCTGATCTGGGGTGCTCCGAAGTTATTCCTGTCACGTGTGAAGATTCGGACAGGCATATATTCTTGGACCTTGTTGATGTAAACTACTTTGCCTTCGTTGCTGATATTAGTAGTGTAGATATGAAGAGTTGTAAGGAGGCCTGTTTGAAAAATTGTTCCTGCAAAGCTGCTGTTTTCCGCTATGGCTCAAATTCTTCTCATGGTAGATGCTATTTGCCGTCGGAAATCTTTTCGTTGATGAATAATGATAAGGATCTGACTCACTACAATTCATCAGTATCTATAAAAGTGAAGATTGCTCCAAATGCAACTCCCACTGTTGCTGAAAAATTGACTAGCATGTTAGGCCCAATTTTGGGATCAATTCTTGGAGTGTTTTGTGTAGTTGTTGCTGTTTTCGTGTATCGAAGGAGGGGAAAATCCGAACAGGTGGAGGAAGAGTATTTAGATCATGTGCCAGGCATGCCCACCAAATTTTCTTTTGAAGAGTTAGCAACTGCAACAGACAACTTCAGCAAGAAGCTTGGTGAAGGAGGATTTGGTTCAGTTTTCGAAGGGTCATTCATTGATGGCACGAGAATCGCAGTGAAGCGCCTTGATGGGGTCGGTCACATTAAGAAGTCGTTTCTGGCGGAGGTTGAAAGCGTTGGCAGCATTCACCATATCAACTTGGTAAGACTAATTGACTTTTGTGCAGAGAAGTCTCAGTGGCTTATGGTCTACGAGTATATGTGCAACGACTCTCTAGACAGATGGATATACTGCAGAAGAGGTCAAGGGACGGCGCTTGACTGGAACCACAGAAGCAAGATCATCCACCTCGATATCAAGCCTCAGAACATACTTCTTGACGAGCATCACAACGCCAAAGGGTTGGCCTATCTTCACGAGGATTGCTAAAGGGTTGGCCTATCTTCATGAGGATTGCAGGCAAAAGATCATCCACCTCGATATCAAGCCTCAGAACATACTTCTTGACGAGCATCACAACGCCAAACTCGCTGATTTTGGATTGTCTAACCAAAGTCAAGTGGTAACAAGCATGAGGCCCCAGAATGGCTTAGGCAGTTATCACAGAGAAAGTAGATGTGTATAGCTTTGGAGTTGTGATTCTTGAAATTGTGTGTGGTAGGAAGATTTTTGAGCAATGTAGGCCAGAGGAGGAAAATATCTAGTGACACATTTCAAGGAAAAAGCCGAGCAAGGACAGTGGTTGGATCTGGTGGACAAATGCTGTCTGGATTTGGAGTCGAATGTAGGAGAAATCGAGAAAATAATGCAAATCTCAGCTTGGTGTTTGCAGAGTGATCACAAGAAGAGGCCTTGTATGTCCAAGGTGGTCAAGGTTTTGGAGGGTGTTAAGGATGTCCAGAAAGACATTGATTACAACTTGTTGATTCCACAACATCTGATTAATATAATCCCAGGCCTTGATTGTACTAGCTTACTTCCTTCACTTCTATCAGGACCGCGATGACACTACTATCCTACGATGAACGAACTCATCCTCCCATTATCGGACAAGTCAAGGAGGACTTGAACACTGCTTGTAAGGGACCTGATAGAACCGCGGCCTTGATTGTACTAGCTTACTTCCTTGAAATTTAAGATATTTGTAAATAAATGAATTAAAAAAATTTTAGACATCCAAATGATAGGATTAGTCTTGTATGCACCAGTTACACGGTGCAACTCAAGTTTATTTTTTAAAAGTTAAACAAAATACTACTGAAAAGTTACACATGTTATTATTGAAAAGTTAAACTGTGAAAGATACACTTTTCAGTAATAACATGTTTAACTTTTCAGTAGTATTTTGTTTAACTTTTAAAAAATGAACTTGAGTTGCACCGTGTAACTGGTGCACAAAAGACTTACTCCAAATGATAAAATTGTACTAAGTATTTTTCTTTTCATTTTAAAAGAATAAAACTGATTGGTATTTATTATTAGTTAAAAAAATTGATCATATTTACTCATTGATTCAAAATATTTAGTTATTTACACATATATATAATTTTTTTGTGAATAAAAACATAACTTTTACTTGCATAATTTCCTAGATGTTTCAGTTCAATTTTGATTCTTATAAATTTTGACTTTCAATTTGCCTGAATAAATTTGTAGTGTATTGGTGTAATGAAAATAAAAAAAGCCATTTTAAATAAAATGGGATGGTGAAATAGAAGGAAAAAATATAAAATAGTTCAACAAATTGATATAAATTATATATTGGTTTCGTGCCAAAAAAAATAAACACTTTCGTGCAAAAAAAATTTATACCTCCGTATAAATATTTTGAATCAATTTATAAATATAGTAATTTTTTTAACCGATACGTAAAGCACCCTAAATAGAAAAGGGAGGAGTAGTTGTTAAAAAGACGCCAACTTTGGCATATTATTTATATATATATATATATATATATATATATATATATATTCCAAAAACCATCGGTTAAAAAAGCATAACTTTTACTTGCATAATTTCCTAGATGTTTCAGTTCAATTTTGATTCTTACAATTTTTGACTTTCAATTTGCCTGAATAAATTTGTAGTGTATTGGTGTAATGAAAATAAAAAACGCCATTTCAAATAAAATGGGATGGTTAAATAGAAGGAAAAAATACAAAATAGTTCAACAAATTGATATAAATTATATATTGATTTCGTGCAAAAAAAAAAAAAAAAACTTTCGTGCAAAAAAAATTTATACTTCCGTATAAATATTTTGAATCAATTTGTAAATATAGTAATTTTTTTAACCGATACGTAAAACACCCTAAATAGAAAAGGAAGGAGTAGTTGTTAAAAAGACGCCAACTTCGGCATATTATTATTTACAAGTATATCACACGTGCATCTGCACGGTCTGTAAAAGTATAAAATATATATAATATTAATTTTTATTATTGTTATTTTATATAAAAAATATGTATTTTTTGTTGTTGAATAAAGTGAAAAAATTATCCACATTTTTCTTGAATTTTTTTAGAACGGTTGTTTTATTGTTGATTTTTAGTTTTTGAAATTTTTATACATGCACATTTTGTGTACGATTGGTACGTGCATATTTTGTGAACTATCAATACATGCACTTCTCGTGATAGATCTGTACTTGCATATTTTGTGAATAATCCATATATATACACATTCAATACAAATTTCATGAATGATTTCTGTGTGTGCACATTTTGTGAACAATTAGTCTGTTCAGTTGCAAGATTCACAAAAATTCAAATATTAGATTGAGAAGATGAAAAAAATACAATAATATATCATAAAACTATTTTGAAACCATGTTTTGCTCATCTCAAAACATTGTCTTTAATTGAATTTCTCTTTTAATATGCATTTATTCTATTAACTAATTTTTTTGAAGAAACTCAGTTGTTAGTTTCAAAAGGAAAAAAAAAGCAAAATAGTATGTGAATGATACACACAATAAATTTTATGTTGAACAACAATTTATTCTAAATAGTTTGAGATGTGATTATTATAGAGATAAGTTACATAAAATATTGTATATGAACTAACACCATAATGTAAATGAACTAACACCATATTATCCACCTTGACATCAAGCCTCAGAACATACTTCTTGACGAACAACACAACACCAAACTTGCTGATTTTGGGCTGGCTAAACTCATTGATAGGAACCAAAGTCAAGTTGTAACAACAATGAGAGGCACTCCTGGTTATCTGGCCCCAGAATGGCTTAGTGCAGTTATCACAGAAAAAGTAGATGTGTAAAGCTTTGGAGTTTTGATTCTTGAAATTGTGTCTGGTAGGAAGATTTTCGAGCAATCTAGGCCAGAGGAGGAAAGATACTTACCGGCCTATTTCAAGAAAAGAGCCGAGCAAGGAGAGTGGCTAGATCTTGTGGACAAATGTTGTCTGGATGTGGAGTCCAATGTAGGAGAAATTGAGAAAACACTGAAAGTTTCAGCTTGGTGTCTACAGAGTGATCACGAGAAGAGGCCTCATATGTCTACGGTGATCAAGGTATTGGAGGGTCTGGTGGATGTCGAAATAGACATTGATTACAACTTCTTGATTCCACCGCCTCTAGTTAGCGGAATCCAAGAAGTTAGTTCCCTTGATGTAACTCCTATACTTTCTTCGGTTCTATCAGGACCGCGATGAAAGTACTATTTCTAAATGGAATTATTTCATACATAATATCATTTTGGGTTCTTAACTGGAGTTCAGAAGTTTGAGCTGGAGCATATATATATATATAGATAGTGTAGAGAAAGTATAATTTTGAGTCATGGTTGCACATGCTTTGAGCCCATTAATAAATTTGTTTTCTTTTATAAAATGAAAGAGGAAGTAGACACAAATAGTAATAATAATAAGTCGACATCATTTTTTATACAAACAAGTTCATTTGCTTTCCCTTTTATAATCAGGACCACACATATTACATTAATTATATTAGAGTCAAATATATAGTCAATATTATACTATTATAAGAAAAATCAACTTTAAGAAGCCATGCAAGGTAACAATTTTCTTTCTTGAGTGGGTATTGTATATGTGAATAATACCACGGTAATAATTTTCTGCACCACATATTGTAATTCACGCAGTAACACATGCTTCAACGTGTAGTGTTAGTTCATATACAGTGTGAATTAGTTTATATAGAGTGTGGTGTTAGTTCATATACAATATGGTTTTAGTTCATTTATTGTGTCATGCTACTTGTGGTATTTATTCATATAGTATGTTGTTAGTTCATATATATTGTTGTGTTACTTCATATATAATATTTTATGTTATTTATCTCTATAGCAATCGCATCTCAAGATACTTAGAATAAATTGTTGTTCACCATAAAATTTATTGTGTGTATCATTCTCATAATACTTTATTTTTTTTCTTTTAAAACTAATAATTGAGTTTCTTCACAAAATGTAGTTCAGAAAATAAATCCATATTAAAGAAGAATTCAATTAAAGACGAGATTGAGATGGACAAAACATATTATCAAAATATGTTTAATGATATATTATTGATTTTTTTTTTCATCTTTTCAATCTAATAATTGAATTTCTGTGAATCGTGCACCTGAAGGTCTTGAATAGGCTAAATGTTCATGAAATGTGCACACATAGAAATCATTCACGAAATTTGTATTGCATGTGCATATATGGATTGTTCTCAAAATGTATACGTACAGATCGATCACATGAAGTGCACATTTTGATCATATACAAAATGTGCATGTATGGATCGTGCACAAAATATGCATATACCAATCATGCACAAAATATGCATGTACAAAACTTCAAAAATAAAAACCAACAACATTACACAAGTTGTAAAGAAATAAAAGAAAAGGTGTGGATAATTTTTTTTACACTTTATTCAACAATAAAAAATATACATATTTTTATGTAAAAATAACTATATATGAACCATATGGGGGGAGAGAGAGAAAAAAAACTTCATTTCATATATAAGAAGCATTTCAATAGAGAGAAAGAGAGATAAAGAGGGTCAGCTTGTGTTTGGGGGGAGAGAGAGAAGGGGAACTCCGGCGGAGTTGGGGCCTGCTGTCGGTGCCGAGAGAAGGGGAACTTTGGAGCGGCCTAAATTTGATAGGTAATTTACATAAATAATTTATTTGATTTTTAATTTTTGCATCAATTTATATTAATTAAAGCCTAACTCACCTTATATATTTGGTTAGTTAGTGACATTATCCCCATCGGAGGATTAGAGCAGAGCACCGTTGATAAGGGATGAATTACGCAAAGTGACGGGAAAAACTGATCAATACGAAAAGAGAACATTAACCATAAGTATGTTTTCTTTTATTATCTATACAAGTATATCACCCCTGCATCTGCACGGTCTGTAAAAGTATAAAATATATATAATATTAATTTTTATTATTGTTATTTTAGATAAAAAAATATGTATTTTTGTTGTTGAATAAAGTGAAAAAATTATCCACGTTGTTCTTGTATTTTTTTAGAACGGTTGTTTTATTGTTGATTTTAGTTTTTGAAGTTTTTATACATGCACATTTTGTGCATGATTGATACATGCATATTTTGTGAACAATTAATACATGCACTTCTCGTGATAGATCTGTACTTGCATATTTTGTGAATAATCCATATATATACACATTCAATACAAATTTCATGAATGATTCCTGTGTGTGCACATTTTGTGAACAATTAGTCTGTTCAGGTGCAAGATTCACAAAAATTCAAATATTAGATTGAGAAGATGAAAAAAATACAATAATATATCATACAACTATTTTGAAACCATGTTTTGTCAATCTCAAAACATTGTCTTTAATTGAATTTCTCTTTTAATATGTATTTATTCTATTAACTAAATTTTGTGAAGAAACTCAGTTGTTAGTTTCAAAAGGGAAAAAAAAAAGCAAAATAGTATGTGAATGATACACACAATAAATTTTATGTTGAACAACAATTTATTCTAAATAATTTGAGATGTGATTATTATAGAGATAAATAACATAAAATATTATATATGAACTAATACCATAATGTAAATGAACTAACAACATATTATATGAATAAACACCACATTTAGCATGCCACATTAAATGAACTAAAACAACATTGTATGAATTAACTCTACACGCCGAAGTATGTGTTACAGCGTGAAATGGAATACGTTTTGCACGATATTATTACCGTGAGTATTATTCAAATATATAATACTCATTCAAGAAAAAAAAAATCCAATAAATTATCATGAAATTGCCTAAAAATTTTGAAATATCAAATATTTAATGATACATATTAAGAATCTCATCATGAGTAATGATGTCAATGATACTATATTATTATTTAGGAATATCAATTATAATTTTTTATTTAAATTATATATCTAATTAATATAAAAAATATATATAGTGTTATAATATTTAATTTTAATGCATCAAGTCTTAAAAAATATTTAACATGTAAATTTTTTAATCAAAAGTAAAAATAATTAGAATGTAATACATATAATGAACCATATATATATAAAATCTACTATAAAAATTATATTGATATATTAAATACATATGTTGCTTGAATTTTCCCATTTAAAAAATAATATAATTAGAAAATACACAAAATAAATAAATATGTAGATACAAGAAATTGAACATATACCTTTAGAAGAAGATGAAAAAACTCTATCATTTAAGATATATATATATATTTCTTTTAAAAAAATCTTGAACTTAATAAAATAAATTAGTAACAATTTATTGGGCCAAATTTGGCCCAACATTTTGTTATTATATATGTATAGATATATGTATTCCAAAAACCATCGGTTAAAAAAGCATAACTTTTACTTGCATAATTTCCTAGATGTTTCGGTTCAATTTTGATTTTTATAAATTTTGACTTTCAATTTGCCTGAATAAATTTATAGTGTATTGGTGTAATGAAAATAAAAAACGACATTTTAAATAAAATGGGAAGGTTAAATAGAAGGAAAAAATATAAAATGGTTCAACAAATTGATATAAATTATATATTGGTTTCGTGCAAAAAAAAAAAAAAACACTTTTATGCAAAAAAAAATTATACTTTCATATATATATTTTGAATCAATTTATAAATATAATAATTTTTTTAACTAATAAGTAAAGCACCCTAAATAGAAAAGCACCAGTTTTGATGTTACCACACTCTTATGTCAAACATTCACACAAGTAAATGAATTAATTAGACACAAAGAATTGTTGACTTCAGCCACCAATAATGTTGCATCGAACTTTCTGCTTCATTCCTGCCCGAGCTTAGGCAAAGTGATCAACGATGCCTCAATTTCGGGGCATCACAATCTTTGTCACAGTTGCTTTCTTTTCTTTTCTTTTCTAGCTTCTGTTAATTCCCAGTCGTTTGATTATCCAAATGCAAATCTCTCTTCTTCTTGGATCAACAGTGTCTCTGCAAATAATTCTGTGAGTTTTGCTAATAATTCAACCGTTAGAGCCATCTTTCTCAGAGGAACTGTTGGTCCGAGATATGCTGCTGGTTTTTATTGCAATGGAAGCTGCGAAACCTATCTGTTTTCTGTATTCAACCGGGACAGGTCTGTCAGAATCAACGCCACGCTGGAAAAGAAGTTGCAGGATTGAATTTGACAGAAAGAGGGGATCTTGTCCTGTTTGATGCAGAGAACTCTGTAGTTTTGATCGTCCTGGTTCCGGGGCAGGTCCTGAAAGCTGGTATGAATCTTACAGCAAGTGGTTCTTTAACAAATTGGACTAGTGGAGGTTTGTTTTCTTTGTCAATGACTGATAGAGGCCTGGTAGCTTCTATGCAATCTGTATATTATCAGTACATTGTTTCTAGTAATAAGCAGAATGTAGAAGCAAGTTATGCTAAGTATGGATCTTTATGTAGATGGAGTCGAGCCACAGAAGCCAGACATGTTGATAGTTCTTCCTTTAAGTAGTAAGGCTCAGTATATGAAGTTGGGGTCTGATCGGGTGGACTGAAGGTGACAGGTTTTTTTGGTGGGTGGCAATATCCCATCATGGTTTGTGGAAGATATGGAATTTGGTCCAATGGGCAATGTAGTTGTCCAAGTCAGACGAGCTTTAGGCGTCCTGATCTGGGTTGCTCTCAAGTCATTCCAGTTAAGTGTGATGATTCAAACAATCACAGATTCTTGGACCTTGTTGATGTAACCTACTTCAGCTTCATTGCTGATATTAGTAGTTGTAAAGAGGCCTGCTTGAAAAATTGTTCTTGCAAAGCTGCTGTTTTCCAGTATAGCTCGAATGCTTCAGATGGTAGGTGCTATATGCCATCCGAGGTGTTTTCGTTGATGAATAATGATAAGTATGCGAGTAACTGTATCTATTAAAGTGCAGATTGCTCCGACTCCTGGTGAGAGAAAGACTAACTTATTTGGCCTGATTTTGGGATCAACTCTTGGGATATTCTGTGTAGCTGTTTTTGGGACAATAGTTTATGAGTACCAAAGGAGGAGTGGAAGATCTGAAGAAATGGAGGAGGACTATTTAGATCATGTTCCAGGCATGCCCACCAGATTTTCTTATGAAGAGTTGGAAAATGCAACTGGCAAGAAACTTGGTGAAGAAGGATTTGGTTCTGTTTTCGAGGGGTCGCTAAATGATGGCACAAGAATTGCAGTGAAGCGCCTTGATGGAGTCGCTCACATTAAGAAGTCGTTTCTGGCAGAGGTTCAAAGTATTGGCAGCATTCACCATATCAACTTGGTGATGCTAATCGGCTTTTGTGCAGAGAAATCTCACACTCTTCTGGTTTACGAGTTTATGTGTAATGGCTCTCTAGAAAAATGGATATACTGCAATGGACAAGGGATGATACTCGACTGGAACCACAGAAGAAGGATCATCCTGGACATAGCCAAAGGATTGACCTATCTTCATGAAGATTGCAGGCAAAAGATTATCCACCTTGACATCAAGCCTCAGAACATACTTCTTGACGAACAGCACAACGCCAAACTTGCTGATTTTGGGCTGGCTAAACTCATTGATAGGAACCAAAGTCAAGTGGTAACAAGCATGAGAGGCACTCCTGGTTATCTGGCCCCAGAATGGCTTAGTGCAGTTATCACAGAAAAAGTAGATGTGTATAGCTTTGGAGTTGTGATTCTTGAAATTGTGTCTGGTAGGAAGATTTTCGAGTAATCTAGGCCAGAGGAGGAAAGATACTTACCGGACTATTTCAAGAAAAGAGCCGAGCAAGGAGAGTGGCTAGATCTTGTGGACAAATGTTGTCTGGATGTGGAGTCCAATGTAGGAGAAATTGATAAAACACTGAAAGTTTGAGCTTGGTGTCTACAGAGTGATCACGAGAAGAGGCCTCCTATGTCTACGGTGATCAAGGTATTGGAGGGTCTGGTGGATGTCGAAATAGACATTGATTACAACTTGTTGATTCCACAGCCTCTAGTTAGCGGTGATGTAACTCCTTCGGTTCTATCAGGACCGAGATGAAAGTAGTATTTCTAAATGGAATTATTCTCTCATCTTCATTAATATGGGATTGAATGTAGTTGATAGTGAAGTTTATTGTTCTATTGTACTTGGAAATGTATCAGCCGTCTATAATAGCTATAACATATTTAACGGCCAGTTGTACAATTTGTTTCTATTCGATTTCTTCCTTGCCTTTACTATGAATATAGTTGACACCTAACCTGAGTTTCTCCCCACTTTAGGAAGCGCCAGTTCATTCTTCTGAAAACAAAGATGAATACATCCATGAAGTAATTCTTCAACTGTAACTGAAAACTTGTGAACCTAGTCTATTGCTAGAACAAATTCATTGAATTGATGTCCAAATGTATTTTTTTTTTGATATAGATGCTTTGCTACTATTATTCACATTAAATAATTAGACTCATGTATTTGACTCTTAATGTTGAGCCCATATGAGAGAGAGAGACATTTCACACACTGCATATGATGTCAAAATCTACACACCTCCCAAGTTTCAAAACAATCCAAAAGGAAAACCAAGTGCCATAGCTATATAAAAATCTCTATTTATGTACTTGTCCAAACTTGGGCTCTTCATTATTATGAGTTCCATCACCAGGACAAGATTTGTTGGCCACGTAGTCCTGAATTGCCCGCAAATGCTGATCCGTTGAAAGTGAGCATCGGACGGAATTCTACCTGACAAGTTATTCCAGGACAAATCTAAGACCCCGAGATGGCTGGAATCTCGCCAGCAAGCATGTTTCTTGATAAATCAAGAAAATTTAACAACTCATGTCCAACCAAGCTGTTCCTCCAGACCAATCAATCCCAACAGTTTTGCCATCTCAGAAGGGATTTTGCCAGTCATAGCATTGCTTGAGAAATCAATGAGCTTAACCAGGCCCAAGTTGTTGATGTACTTGACCTCTTTTCCCTTCCACATTAGGCTTGCACTAGCCAAGAAGTCGCGCTGCCATTGGTCAGACTAGCTAGATCCCATCCAGGATTGTAAACAAAGAGCAGAGGGGACGGGCGCTGCCATTTTACAGTCATTATAGTGAGATTGTATAAGCACTTTGGTATTATCCCAGAAACCTTGTTTGAAGAAAGTTCTAGTATCTGGATTTCAGTCAGATGGCATAAGCTTGAAGGAATATTACCATACATCTGATTGGATGACAGGCTTAGAATCACAAGTCGCGAGAGGTTGTCTGTCGCCTATCCAGGGCAGAATTCTGCCACTCATCTTGTTGTAAGCAAGATCAATCATGCCCAAACCCGTCCAAACAGTTCATAGGTTGAAAATGACTTGCATTACAAGAGATTCCGTTGAGTGAATTGAGCTGGAACTTGTGAGCTTTGTCACGACAAACTTCGGCTGCCATCCCAGTGAGTAGAGCTTCCAGAGGATATTTTTGTTGAGCACTCTCAATATTTTTTCTCTTTTGGGTTTGTTAAGTTTTACTTTTCACTCAACACAGAAAAATATGACAGTTTGCACCATTAAGCCTTCCTGCAAGCTGGGGTGTATGTATTAGATGAGTTGACTACGATTGCAAAAGTACTAATGAGTTAGTTGTATCATTTTGACTTTGGCAATGATTTAAACTAATTATTTTATTATGAATTAAGCAACTGAAAAGGATGATATGTTGTTAAGTATTGCAGAAGTGAAATGTAAATATAATAAAACATACATCACCAACAAATGATGAAATTAAACGCACTGCATAACATATTTCAGCACCAAGTCATCCAAATTGAATAGTTTGATACGAAAACGTACTATGCAAATCGTCGAGGACCAGACAGAACAGAGGGAAATACAGGAGTTGCATCTTTAGAACGAACTTCTAACATTTGGCTGTAATCCATGTTTTTCGGGACATTGTTAACACCCTCCAAAATCTTCATCACCATGGACATGGAGGGCCTCTTCTCAGGATCACTCTGTAAACACCATGCTGCAATTTGCATCATCTCCTCGACTTCTGCTACATTCAAATCCACATCCAAACAACACTTGTCAACGCCACAGTCCTTCCTCAGATTTTTTCATGAAAAATGTTGGAAGATGTCTTTCTTCCTGTGGCCTCGATTGTTCAAATATCTTCCTTCCACACACAATTTCAAGAATCATAACCCCAAAACTGTAAACATCCACCTTCTGTTAAGCCATTCGGGTGCTAGGAGTTCCTCTCATGGTTGTGACAACATTACTTTGGTCCCTGTTAATGAGTTTAGAAAGACCAAAATCACCAAGTTTAGCATTGAAATGTTCGCCTAGAAGTATGTTCTGAGGCTTGATGTCTAGGTGGATGATCTTTTGTAAACATCCTTCGTGAAGATAGGCCAAACCTTTGGCAATGTCAAGAACATAAATAATAAAATTGCATGCTGATTTTTTTATACTAAGTATTTTTAAAATGTATTAATTAATCTATATTGTTATTTTACGATCTAATCTATAATAGTAAAACATAAATAATAAAATTGCATGCTGATTTTTTTTTTTGTGAAGTTCATACTTAAAATTTTATATTTGTCATATTAAAAAAAATATTACTAAATATTTTTTTAATATGTAGGCTCTTCTGAAAAATAACTTTTTCTATCAATTTTAATTTTTAATAATTATTTGATAAATAATGTCACATATACAAAAAGAGATCCAATCACAAACTAAAACATGGAAAAAAAAATCAAACAAATATCAAATAAATATTGAGCAGGAGTGTTACCTACTATAGCCGATATTTGAAAATTTTTAGAAAAAGAGAGCTATTTAATGGACCAATATGACTCAGTGCATATTTGCAATCTCTAATAGAATTAAAAAAATAATATTAAATAATTTTAGTAGTAAAATGAAAAATAATAAATATTTTAAATTTAAATAATTGTAAAAATTGATTAAGAATAATGTATTTGCAAAAGAAGTGCTTCTAAAAATGATATTGAATTGTATTTATATACTAATATCACAATATGAAAATAATATTGTTATTAACTAAATCAAACTTAATTAATTTAGCTAACGATTTTTAATGTTAAGAAATTAAAGTTGGTTTTATATGAATAAATCCTAAATACCGTTAGATTCATGATCCAACATACAATATTATTTTGAAGAGATTGCTCTTTGCACTAGGGCGATCGCACTGTTAAAAAAAATTAATTAATATTATTAAATTAAATTAAAATTACCAAATTAATCTTTTAATTAAAATATTATTATATCTTAATATATTTTAATCAAATTAAAATTTATGTTTTAAAAATTAATTTTTACACTCGTTAGAACCCTAATCCCCCAATTTCATCTCATTTCAAAATTCACTTCCAATATGCCGACGGACGGGTTAAATCGCAATGGATGTGGGCGTTTCGCCATTGATTTCTCCGTGAACTCAATCAGTAATCGTCGAATAGCGATTCACCGGAACCTGAACTTTCCCGAGGACGGATTTGTTGAAGCAGAGTTTAGAATTATGGTGCTTGATGCAGAGGAGAAGCTTCGTCTCCCTATACATATATTCAACTGGCAAATTGTGGTCATGTACGAAAATTGTCCATTGATCATGTTGTTCAAGGGAAGAGACTCTTGGAGTACTTCTGTTGCAGCCATCCTATGATTACCATTGTTTGCTGACATTTGATTATTTGTTGGAATGTATGCAAGGCTCACGCTTTGAAATAACATGGCTGCTACAGAAAACAGAGACACGTCATCTTCTTTTGGATGTAGTTACATTCACACCAAATTGATCATCAAGTGTATAGTATTTAGAAGCTAAACTAGCCATCACTCAATATGGTGACTTGTGACGCTTTGTTTTACTTAGTGAGTGCAATAAAGCTGAAAATTTCCAGTTGGATTACAGCCCTGGGTGGCAATCTGTAGGGGCATAATGCAATTAGGGTAGCCACGATAACATCTCGTTTAATATGCTAACATGAATAGGCCAAAGCTAAAAGCAGGACAACATTAAACAATTCCTCTTACCTAAATAAAACTAAAAATCACCATTCAATAATGACATTTTAAATTTAGTTATCAAGCATTTTGCATTAGGTTTGTATTTTTTATTATATGAAGAGGTTACTAATGTAAAGAGTGATAGTTTTTACATATGAAAGTGATATTGTTTGTGCCTAATATGTGACATAAGGATATGTGTCCATTTCTATTTTTCTAGAGACGAGTTGGTGTGTATTGTTTTAGCACATATCAAAGAATTTTTGTAATATTTCTATACATTTTCTAAATCGACTTCCTAATTGTGATAATTTATAAATTTTTTTCATGTAGGAACACCTTTTTAACTATTTATAATTGATATTGCATGATAAGGTAACTATTTTAAAATTTTATAGAGTATATGGATTAAAGTGTTAGTAAATATGCGTAACGGTGATACTTTTAACACATGAAAGTGATACTGTTTGTGCCTAATATGTGACAAGGATTTGTGCCCGTTTCTATTTCTCTAGAGACGAGTTGGTGTGTATTATTTTAACACATATCAAAGAATTTTTGTAATATTTCTATACGTTTTCTAAATCGTCCTCCTAATTGTGATAATTTATAAAAAAAATTTCATGTAGGAACACCTTTTTAACTATTTATAATTGATATTATATGAAAAAGTAACTATTTTAAAAATCTATAGAGTATATGCATCAAAGTGTTAGTGAATATGAGTAACAGTGTTAGCTTTTACACATGAAAATGATACTGTTTGTGCCTAATATGTGACATAAGGTTTTGTGCCCGTTTCTATTTCCCTAGAGACGAGTTAGTGTGTATTGTTTTAACACATATCAAAGAAATTTTGTAATATTTCTATACGTTTTCTAAATCGTCCTCGTAATTGTGATAATTTATAAAAAAAAAATCATTTAGGAACACCTTTTTAACTATTTATAATTGATATTATATGAAAAGATAATTATTTTAAAATTTTATATAGTATATGCGTCAAAGTGTTAGTGAATATGCGTAACGGTGTTAGTTTTTACACATGAAAGTGATACTGTTTGTGCCTAATATGTGACATAAGGATTTGAGCCCGTTTCTATTTCCCTAGAGAGGAGTTGGTGTGTATTGTTTTAACACATATCAAAGCATTTTTGTAATATTTCTATACGTTTTCTAAATCGTCCTCCTAATTGTGATAATTTATAAAAAAAAAAAAATCATGTAGGAACACATTTTTAACTATTTATAATTGATATTATATGAAAATGTAATAATTATATGATAAATTGAGGCCACAAAATATATTTTGCCACAAGCCAAAGGCTGCTGTAATATTATTGATTGAGTGCCTAATCCCTTTTACAAACGTGGATAACTATTTTAAAAATTTATAGAGTATATGCATTAAAGTGTTAGTGAATATGCATAACGATGATAGTTTTTACACATGAAAGTGATATTGTTTGTGCCTAATATGTGACATAAGGATTTGTCCCTGTTTCTATTTGTCTAGAGAGGAGTTGGTGTGTATTGTTTTAACACATATCAAAGAATTTTTGTAATATTTCTATACGTTTTCTAAATCGTCCTCCTAATTGTGATAATTTATAAAAAAAAAAAATTCACGTAGGAACACATTTTTAACTATTTATATTTGATATTATATGAAAAGATAATTATTTTAAAAAGTTATAGAGTATATGTATTAAAGTGTTAGTGAATATGCACAATGGTGATAGTTTTTACATATGAAAGTGATATTGTTTGTGCCTAATATGTGACATAAGCATTTGTGCCCGTTTCTATTTCCCTAGATAAGAGTTGTGTGTATTGTTGTACAAACAGAATATAACAATTAGATGAAAAGTTATGAACACTTACATGTGTGTATGTATATACACATTACTCTTATGAAGATGTGAATATATATATCATTATATAAGTGAAACATAATATATTAACTTGTTTGAAAAAGGGTAAGAGAGAATTGAGTGAGTTCCTAAAGAGAGTGATCATCTAAACCTTAGCTTCTCATGTAACTTCTCTTCATCTCTCACCGAGAAGTTGAGTAATGTTGATATATAGGATTATAAAACTTCATTGCATTAAAATCATGTATCTTGAACAATGAAATCTAATTAAATCATTTAAATGTGAATTGGTAAAGTATAAAACATGGATTTAGCTAGAATGGTTAAAAATTGTTGAATGGGTGAAGAGTTGATTGCTAGAGAAACACTCTCATCAGCTTTTATGTTCATTTTGTTATTCTTTTATTTTTATTCTTCTCTTGCATTTTTTCCGGGAAGTGCTTCAGTCCTGAATCATGCTAGAGTACTGAAGGGTGACATACATGAATATAAAAAATACATGCTTAGATCACTCATGCACTGCACAAACTTCTACTCTAGCTGATCAGTAGGATGACAATCCAAATATGTTTGGCATAGTCTTGATATGGGAGATAAGAAAATCCTAACTTCCGGATTAATCAAATCACTATTGCATCAAGAAGAATGCAAAAACTTTACAATTACCAACATAACTGAATCACACAATAATATGTATTCAATCTTCATTCTAGTGCTTCAAACACAAAGCACCTTTTGTTAAGTTCTTTAAGGATAAGATGGACAGAAACTAACATCGGCCATCAACTAACCCTGGTTAGTGATATTCATTATTTCAATTAGAACCCGTTATAATGAAAATATCATTTTCCATTTATTCCCTCAAATCTCTTCTTTCCCATATCTCCATTATCATAAGTCTACAAGCACATAGATCATTGCTAAACAGGGAGAACTATATAGATAGTCCCACTAATTTCATGAATTAAAACTCAATTACCATTCGAACTATAACCATTGAGTATCGTTCATTCACAACAGTCCATCCCAAATTAAAGATTAGAAAGATATTCCAACCCACTCATGCTGATACAATTTTACAAACAAACAAATATACAGTCGATAAAATCCATTCAAGGGAAATTCATACGAAAAGTCATAAGAAGTTGCAGCAAACTGTTGAGAATCGCAATTCAGAGCCTTAGGATCGACGCTCTGACTCAGGCCGGCAAGCTATCGACGATGCAAGAAATCTTGCCAAATGAAACTTCAATATTTTTCTGATAAAAAAATCCACAAATACGTACATCCCTTTTAATTACTCTAGGAATTCAAATCTAAGTAGCATCCAAATCTCAACCACCTACATACTCTACGGCTTCATCTACTTCATAATCTCTAAATATCTCAACGTAAATATTCAAAAATACCAACTAAAAATAATTAAAGAACTAAAATCAATAGAAATCAAATAATAGATATTGGCCTTATTATTCTTTGTTTGGGCTTCCATTGCTTGGGCCAGCTTCTCTGCTACTCGCCTGGGCTTGGTACGCTGCCTTGATTCTAGCCCGTCTCATTCGATTATATGCGTTCTTGAGCTCACGAGCCTCATTCGCATCATTCCCGTCTCCTTCAAGACAATCCTTGTCCTCAAGGATAAACTTCGGATATCGCTCCCTTATCATTTTCAGATTTTCCCAAGTTGCCTCTTCCCTCGGTAGCAATTCCCATTCAATCAACACCTCCCACCGTAAGCGCCCTCCTTTCTTCACCTGCCTATATTCGAGCACGCGATTTGGCCGAATAACAATGTTACCAGCCTGATTCACTGTTGGCAGCCTATTATCTACTATTATTTCAGGTCCAATTCGACGCTTCAGCTGGGAGACATGCACAACTGGATGTATTTGTGCATCAGGCGACAACTCTAACTTGTATGCGACTTCTCCCACTTTTCTCTCCACACGAAAGGGCCCATAGAATCTGCTGCCTAATTTATACCAGGCTTTCTGGGACAATGTCTGCTGTCGGTGTGGTCGAAGCTTCAAATAGACCATATCCCCTTCTTGGAAATTTTCCTCACGACGTCCCTTATCGTAATACTCTTTCATTCGATTGGGCGAGCAACTGGGCGAGCAATTGGGCGAGCAACTTAGCGAGAAGCATGGTGCTCGCCTTGGTGCTCGCCCTCCTGCTCGCTCTCTCTCTCTTCGGCAATTAAGGTGACGCTCCGGAAAATGAGGCGCCTCATCGTTTCGTGTGCCAATCAGTCGCACAAAAAGGCGTGCCTTTTCAGAAATTTTTCAAATATTTTGCAACTAGGTCCCTGAAATTCTTTTCCCTCTTTCACTTCGACCCGAACATATAAATAGGGGTTTCTTGGTTACTATTCATCTTCCTCTTCATTCACTATTTCTCTCTGGAATTTCCCGGCGATCCCATCCTTAAGCTTTTTCCGACGACTTTAAGCAATCTTCACTATTCCGGCGAACGGTTTTGTGACTCAACATCCCAAGTAGTTTCTCGATTCCTTTCGTCTTTTCTTTACATTACCTTCATTTTCTTTTAATTTTTGCATGTCCATTTTGTGTATTTGTTCGTTGGTTTCTTTGCCGGAATTTCTGACTGGAATCTCGTTGATGACGCCGCAATCCATAGTTAACACATCCTAGGATCAACTTTATCTTTTCTCCTTTCTTCTCGAATCCATGTCGTCATCTTCGAGTCGGACGATTTCTCACCGGAATTTGGAGAAAAGGCCAATGGAAGATGTGGAGGAAGGTGGCCCAATCGCCGGTCTTTCCTCGGTCCATCTTGCGGGTTCTGACCCCGAGGGTGCGGAGGCGGAACTTCCTCTGGGAGAGGGAGGCAAGCAAGCCGGCGAGCAATCGGGCGAGCAAGTAGTCGAGCAGCCTCCTGCTCGCCTTGATTGTGATGACCCTGAGGACATTGAGATGCTCTCCAGCAGTGATGACAGTGACGACTCCGTCACCGAGTGGTTCGAGTCCGTCGGCTTCCCACAACCTCATATGTCTGAGAGGTCCATTCCCGAAGGTATTGCGCAAGAATTTGACTGGAGAGCGTATTACGACCGATACGCCGTCAATTTTCCAACTCCTTCTCGACAGTACCGGGAACTTGAGCAAGGCGACCGCACCCCATATAAGGCGAACACTGTAGTAAGTATTATTGACGAGGATGACCTCGACAGTATCCGTAGGGAATATCACATCCCTTGTGATGTGACGATGTATGCTCCTCGGGAGAAAAAAAGAGCTAACTGCCCTCCGGAGGGTCTGACAGCCATAAATATCCATACTCTAGCCGCCGGTGTAACATTGCCCCTCCATCCTCTCATCGGTCGCTTCTTGGAGACGACGGGTTTGGCGATTACCCAATTGATACCCAACGCTTGGACATACTTGATATCCCTCTGTACTGTCTTTGCCTTGGAGAAGTACAAGGATCGCCTGACCCCTCAGGAGGTGAATTATACCCTTTGCCTAAGCAAATGCTCCGAGGAAGGCCAGGGCTACTATTACCTGAAGGCAAGGAGTGACATGAAGATTCTTGAAGGTTTTCCCAACAAAGTGAGGGACTGGAAGGAGCAGTTCTTTTTCATTGGCGGAGACTGGCGTGCACCGGACAACAACGAGGGTCTTGGGGGACGTATTATGTCCCCTACTGAGTTTGGCGAGTTGCAGCGTAGGACTTGTTTGTGCATTGAATATTGCATTCGTTATAGTATCTAATGTCCCTTGCTTCTCGTGTTACAGGTTTGATCCCTCAGCGTTGGAGGAAGGCAAATCTTTCTGAGGAGTTTAAATTTACCTGTATCCTCGTTTGCCGCCGGAACAAAAAGGATAGGACCTTTGATTACTTGAACAAGCCCAGCTGCCGTGTTGCCTCAGGGTTGATCACGACTCCTCACCACCTACGAGCTCAAGTCGCTCGTCCTGCAGGTATATTTGGTTTGTGTATTTCTTAGACTTCTTGGGTTTGCATGTTTGAAATTTTCTAACTCTTTTTATGCTTGCTGCTGCAGAAGTTACCATTGCCATCCCTCCATCTTTCAAGACCTTTAACCAAAAGTTTGGAATGGC
>JAPKLY010001249.1:3751-54693 GCA_026898435.1 Prunella vulgaris
TAGAGTTCTTTCACAATGGGCACCAGAAAAGAAGATGCACCTTGTTGATATGAGTAGTACAATCAATTCTTTTAAACCCAATATCTAGCTTCAGCGCCACGGGCGGCACGCAACTATGCCTTTAATCGAGCGAACGAGTGGACTTGAGCGCAGCTCGCCTCCAAGGCAGGGACTGCTAGGATTTCTCCCAACAACTACTTTCAGCTACGGCCAAGGATGGTGAAAATGGTAATTCTACCATTCGTACCTTATATCTTGCTGTTTCTCATCACAACATCAGTCATTTTTTTTGGGATTGTGTTGTTCCACTAGTGTATTGTACATACTGGCTAATGTTTTGATTATGCATACCATCTGTATAAGTTCTTGTTGTATTCATTTAGTGTTGTTTTCATTACGTAGGTCTTTTCCCTCTAGCATTTGCAATCGTGTCATCTGAAAACACAAGTAATTGGGTGTGGTTTTTAGAAAAGATACAGACCAACTGCTTGAACGAGAAGGAATTGTTTTACATATCTGATCGCAATTGTGGCTTAATGGCTACATTTACACAAATAGTCAACCCTCCCAATCATTTCTTCTGCCTATTCCATCTACTTGCAAACTTGCGTGGTAGATTTGGTTGTAGCCTTAGGAAATTGACCCGATATCGTTTGGCTGACTTATTCTGCAAATGTGCATATGCCCCTAACTTACGCATATTTGAAGAAAAAATCCATATTTTTAGACAAGCCGGCGAACGTGTAGCTGATGAATGGCTATCCCAGCTACCGTACAATAAATGGGCTATTTCACACGCACCGCACATTATTAGGTTTGGAGAAATGACTTCTAACGCTGCTGAGTCATTTAACTCTTGGATTAAGGATGCCCGTGGTATGCCAATCACACACATGATAGACCCTATTCGTCAAGGTATGTATGCCCTCTTATTTTTCTTATAAGACCCTGACATTTGTGCATGTGGTAGCCATACTAAGCATTGATTCAATACTGTGTTGAATTTTCAGAGATCAGCCGCTGGCACTTTGAGAGGAAATCTGAAAGTGGTTTGTGGTCGACATTGTTAACCCCATTGTGACATGCACACTGGGTTGATGTATGCGACATATCACGTTCATGGAAGGTTGTTCAGCATGGTCTCAGCATTTTTGAGGTCAAATGCTCACCATCAGTTATTGTGGATATTGATAAAAGAACTTGCAGTTGCTCACAATGGGAAATTTATGGCTTTCCGTGCCCGCATGCCGCTGCCTCAATCTTACAATACGGAACTCAAGTGGAGGACTACGTTGATGCATGTTTCTTGACATCCACATACCAATTGTGTTACTCATTCACTATACACCCAATTCCACAGACACAAAAGTATGAAGTCCAAGGTTTGTCTTCGTTGGATAAGATCCTGCCCCCAGTTCATAGGAATCCTCCTGGTCGACCAAAGAAGTGTCGTGTCAAGTCGTATGGTGAATGGTCGAAGTTTCACAAGAAATCTTTGTGAGTATATTAAGTGCTCAATCCACGCATTTCAGATGTATACCTAGCTTTTCAGATGTTCACTAGATAATTGTGTTAGGACACAATATTCTGATTCTATCTTTGTAGCTGGGATTATTATCTATATATTTATGTATAATGTATTATATCTTTCATTGTCTTCAAACGATGGACATATGTAGTACCAATCAATGGAGTTATGTTTTCTTACATGGGCACAATCATGACCTCACTGGGTATTAATACACATATAACATTCATAACCATGGCCAGAATGCATTGATGGAATCTGAGTCTCTAGTTAAATAATACATGTATGCGAACTACTGAATCATCTCTTTTGCAAGGACTACTGTCCGGAGATGAACGACACACGTTCTATCGTTTATCCTTGTTGTGTCATGAACACGAATTGAATCAGAACTCTGTGTGGAGAGAACCTCGATCTCTGTCATATTTTCTTCACCCCCAAACGGCATGCACCAGTTAGAAAAGCCATGATCTTCGCAGTTGTAGTACAGCCTACCCGGGTTGTTACTGTTTCGCTTATGCGTATCGACGTACGTCGACCGCACCGACAGCAAACAGTCTTCTTGTACCTTGGGTAAGTGAATTCGCTTTGCTTTTGGTTGCCTGATGCCATATTTGAATCTTCAATGTAGCTCACTGTTTGTGTTGATTTTCAATTGAAGGTAGTGCTGAGTTTTGGTGTTTATATCATGTAAATGGACTTACACCATTTTTATGGTCACATATAATGTATTTGGTTTCTATATACATAACAACATATATATATATATACATATATATATATATATATATATAGACATGGTTCTGTATAATTGTCAACTGCCATTGTGGGTCACCAACGGTTATATTGTTACTGTTAATACAACGGTCATATATCAAATGGACTGAGGCATTAATAATAGGTACGCATAATTCAACTAAAGTATATTTAGGTAAGTATTAGTATACTGCGGATGTACGTGGTACAATGGCTATCAATTGCACCACATGTCACTTGCTTGTACCAATATCATGGTTTAAATCAAGAAGGTTAATTCCACCATCACACTTACTGACTCTATTATGCACTTGTTTATCTGGGGTATAAACCATCTCCAACATTGTATATCATCAGTTTCTTTCAATATTTCATACATCGTTGCTTCTTGTTTAATACAAATGCACATTAGAATATGGTACGCCTGCGCCATTAAACATTGTTTTACCTAATATTAAAGTGTCTCATTTTCACTTATCCAACACCATTGTCGAACTATTTTACGTTACGTAAGTTCTGTATTTATGTTTTGTGATAATGTTAAGACCGGTGATTTATGATTTTCAATGCCATTGACTATATTCAGTAGCATGGTTCCCTTTAGCGAATAGTACAGCATTACATGATATAGAGCTATTAGCTATATCATGTATTGAATGAATTTGTGCCGGTCTAGTTCCAATGCATATGGCTTAGTAATACTGTTGGTCCCGAAACGAGTATAATCAGTGTATGGGGGGAATACACTGATGTCAGATTTTTCTGAATACTCAGAAAAATGCTCTTACATTCTCAGTCAGGAAGATCCTGAAGTTACTCAATAAACTGAAGGTCCACAGGGGCAGCAGGGCCAGTTCAGTAGTGAGTTAAATAAGCTGAGTGTGAGTATTGTGCTCAGAAGCTCAGTAGAGATAACAAACCTACTGACTTCTTGGAAGCAAGTCAGTTGGACTACTATCTCAGCAAGCTAGAGTACGTGTGGAATGTGAGCCCTTAATTTCTACTCGTTTTAGTTTCTGAAAACGTTTTCTCTGAGTTTGCTTAGTAAATGGGGGTTAAGGCTAGTGCACAGTATTAAGACTCAGGATGATTGATTCAGCCTGAATATCAAAACAATGCAGTATGTTCAGTTTAATATGAATGACAATTATGATCCTGAACATGAAAGTAAATCAGCACACAAGGGTCTTTTTAACATGGTTCGGAGATAACCAACTTCTACGTCCACGACCTGATTTAACAGGAAGCTATCCTCAAAACCCTGAGGATATGTACTTGGGGTTTACGTGCCAAGGGACACGAATAGCCAACTTCCTCTCTTAGGAACTGACCCCTAGGTGGTTTTACAAGTCCCAGTCCTTCTAACCAACAAATCTCACACCCTGAGTGGTTTGGTATTCTTGGATCGGCAGCACGTAAATGCGGATCGCGCGGATTCGTTCTGGAACGGCAGATAACGTCGCTCGTGATCGGGATCAATAGGAGTGCAGTGGTGGTTCGGCAGTTTGACATTCTGCGCGAACTTGCTGCCGGATCACAATCGGCAGCCCTCCAGTTCACGTTCGGCAGCAGTTCCAAAATTCCATAATTTCAGGGCTATTTTCGTATTTTTGCACGTTTTAATGAAGGGCATCTTAGTCAATAATCCAAGGGTACTATATATACTTTCATCTCAGATTTTCGAAGAGGAGACACTTAGAATTTTAGATTCACATACATCATCATATTCTCTCTCTAGATTAGGAGAAGTTATTAGAAGTTTTCAAATTGGTGTTCTTAGATTTCCACTTACGATTTCGGCGATATCTTTTGATCTACCGTATGGATCGTTGATTCTTCTTCTCCAGCATACTCAATATATCTCCAGCTACATTCCTACCGATTGAATTTCAATTTGCATTGTTGGATTAATTTCTAGCTTATAGAGGTAAACTTGTATCTTTTTAATTCCAATTGTAATAGGTGAATTTTTGTATACTCTTTAGAATTCCTGCGCAATTATGATCGTAGTTAATTCAATTTCCATTTTGTTTGCACAATTAGCCATGGACTAATCTCTTAGTGTGTTGGTGTACGATTCCTATGGAGTAGTGTGGTGTATTTGTTGATCTTATGAGTGCATTGAGTTGTTATATGATCAATTCTCTACTTTGATGGTTTGCAAGAATGCTAAATATGCTTAATTGATTATATATGACATTAGAAGTTAATCTCATACGAGAGTTGGGTTAATTTTCTTAATCTTCTCATAATTAGGCCATTGCATGTTAAGTGTTTGTTAAAATTCCTAAGATAATGAGAATTGCCTTAGTGAATTAGAAAGACAATTAGAGACTTTTATGTGCATTTAGGGATACCTTTGCATGTTTGAGTAGCTTGCCCATTGATTGTACAATACCTCATGCATGAGTAAGTGAAACTTCACCACACGAAACATAGGATAGTACACTAACACATCTCTCACACATTTGCTCACTTTGCATTCCAAGGTGATAGGTAGTTTACTTGATTGACGCACTTGTTGACAATAGATACCTTATCCCATTTTCTTGCTTTGAGTTTTCGAATTAAGAACAATGATCTTACCTTACAATCCGCCATCTCCCTGTGTTCGATATAATTAAAACTTGGTCAAGCTTGCCACAACAATAACGATCGTGTACACTTGCACGTAATTACCGAATAGGCAAACAAGCTTCCTTTTATTCCAAGTTTCATAAGGTGTCTGAGCATGTTGTTTGTTCAGCATAGATCGGTTCTGAGTGTAGTAAGCAGTGTTGGTTGCTTCAGCCCAGTACTTCTTGGGCAATCCTGACTCAGCCAACATGGTCCTGGCAGCTTCCTTCAGGGTCCGATTCCTTCTCTCAGCTACCCCATTCTGTTGAGGGGTCCTGGCTGCAGAAGTCTCATGAGCAATACCAAGGTCAGTACAGAAGTCAGTTATAATAGAATTAATAAATTCTGTTCCCCGATCTGATCTGATCCTGACGATGCTCTGACCCTATTCTGTACTCAATTGCTTGAGTAACTCTGGAAGCTTGACCTTTGTATCCTTCTTGTTCAACAAGAAAATAACCCATGTGTACGTGGAATAATCATCAACAAGTGTATATTTCCTACCATTCATGCTGACGGGAGTAATCAGACCAAAGAGATCCATGTGCAGGAGCTGAAGCACTCTGTCAGTTGAGAAGGCATCTTTCTCCTTGAATGAAGCTTTGGTTTGCTTGCCTTCCTAACATGCTCCGCACACGTGGTCTTTGCCAAAAACTTCATTAGGTAGACCATCTACAAGAGAAAGTATAGAAATTTTGTTAATAATCTTGAAGTTTAAATGACTCAGGCGTTTATGCCAAAGCCAACTGAGCTCAGATGAGCTCTTAGCGACCAAACAAGTTTCAGGAGAGCTGCTCTTAAAGTCAGCAAAATAAACACTGCCTCTCCTGACACCTGTTATCAGAACCTGCAGTGTAGATTTGTCTTTCACAAGGCATATATTAGATGTAAACTCTACACTATAACCACGGTCACAAAACTGACTGACCGAAAGCAGGTTATGCCTAAGACCCTCAACACAGGATATATTAAGCACTTTAACTGAGCCAACAACAAGAGTACTGAATCCTCTGGTGAAACCCTTAGAGTTATCACCAAAGGTTACCTGCGGGCCTTCCTGAGCAACATAATCCTGAAGGAGATTACGAAATCCGGTCATGTGCCTGGAACATCCTGAGTCCAAGTACCAGTCCTTCATCTGATCCTCCTTCCTCTTCTTGTAGCCCGCAGCGACCTGAAAAGAATCAGGCCTCAGGTACCCATCTCGTATTGGGTCCTACAATGTCAGCCATACCCTTCGGCATTCAGATTTGTTTAACAATTCTGATGGCATCAGAAGTGTAAACCTGTCTCCCTGAAACATCAACATACACCGTTCTCTTCTTCCTTTGTGCCTGGAAAGTCGATGGTGTATGGGTGAGAGAAATTTGTTAACTCATCAACCACTTGGGTAGATGTGTGTAACTTCTTCAGCTTATCCTCAAGATGCCCATTTGTTTCTTTCAGGTTCTCAATTTCAGTGGTGTACTGAAGCACCAGTTTTTCATGAGCATTCTCTTTTGAGATCAGTTCAAGATCCTAAGCAGTTTGCTCAGCACAAAGGCGAGCTTGCCACTCAGTTTCGAACATCACTCTCAGAGCAATTCGTTCAATCATCAACTATTCCTGAGCGAGGAACAGATCAGTATCACGAGTCTCAATCAGAGAGCTGATTACACCTTTCAGTCTTTCAATCTCCAGTGGAGTTTCATCATGCTTATTCCGAGCATGAAGCAACTCTTCCTGTAGATTTACTAATCTGAGGGCTTCCTCAGTGTCTCTCACTATGAGAGACTCAATTAACCGATCGTTTTCCCCACTCAGTTGTGCATTTACATCCACTGTGTGAGTATGAGTCTCCTGCAGCCTTGAGAAGTTAACCATCAATTGCTCTAGGGCAAGCTGAAGGTTGAGTTCTCCTGCTGAATCTGAGCAGGTGCGTGATCAGGAGAAGAGGCAGAAGAACATACCTCATCATCTGCCATCAGGAAGAGGTCATCATACTCTTCATCGGAGAAGAGTTCAGAGGAACGGCGTCCTGGGCCATCTGAATCTGAAGAATCCTCAGCAAGCATTCCTCTCTGGTCTGAAGCCCTGAGCTCTCTCTTCGCTCTCCGATCCTCTCGCTCTCGAGCGCTGAGCTCCGGACAATCATACTGATAGTGTCCGGTCTTCTTGCAGTGGTAGCACTGATCTACATCAGAATCAAACTTTTTATCAGTGTACCTCTTATCTGATGACTCCCTCCGGCTCCCTGATGATCGTTCAGGTTTGGAGCTGGATCTTTTGGGCTCAGCGTTGTCTCTCCTCTTCTCATCTCTGTGATGCTCAGGCTCCTCTCGTTCTCTCCTGGAATCTGAACCCCTCCTTTCTTCTCTCCAGGGGCTCGATCTCCTGGGGTTGGAATATCTACAATCACGGGTGTCAGTATAAAATTTCTTATACCTGTCGAATCGAGAGTTCAGTTTCTCGAAACACCGTGCCATCAGGCTGTACTCCAGGGCTAGCTCATCCTTGCTCATATCCTTCAGAGACTTAGAGCCAGATCCAGCCTCAGGCTCAGGAGTAGCTTTAAGAGTCACGCTCTTTTCCTTCTCAGGTGTCTTCTTCCTCTTATCGAGGTCGAATTCCAGAGCCTTTAACTCTGAGAATAGGTGAGAGTAAGGAATGTTTGTGAGATCCTGAGTGTTCTTCAGCAAGATCACTCCTGTGTCCCATCTTTCATGGAGACAGTTCAGGATTTTAGACGACACCTCCCTCTTGGGAAAGTCCTTCCCAAGGGTTGCTAGCTCGTTCATCATCTTGATGAACCGAGCTTCCATCTGATTGATGGACTCTCCCTCTAACATCCGGAAGGCCTCAAACTTCCTGATAGCAAGATCTCTCTTGTTCTCCTTGATCTTCTCCGAGCCCTCACTCATCTCCTTCAGAGCATCCCAGATCTCCTTCGCAGTAGTTAGATGCATGAGCTTAACCGAGTTCTCGTAAGAAACGGTGTGGAATATAATGTTCTTCGCAACATTATCCAGTCCGATTTGCTTAATCTGATCAGCAGTAAGCGCGGACCTCTCCACAGGCTCATCTTCGGCAGCCGAAACAGGGACATTACCAGCTACGGGCCAGGTGGTCTGAAGATTCCTCATAAATCTGATCGGACCATGCTCAATCACCTGGGGCATCTGATCATGGATGGAGTAGTGATGTGCAAGGACCCTGAATTTCCAATAATCATAATTATCAATAGAGAATTCAGGAAGATTGCCTTCAAGGCGTTTAGAACTGAATGCCATGAATGCAAATTTTCAGAAACAAGATCTGTTCAGTTGACCACCAAAAGTTTCTCCTCAGAAACTATTGGTAAACAAAGTCAGTGGTCTTTTGAACCACTGCTCTGATACCACTTGTTGGTCCCAAAATGAGTATAATCAGTGTATGGGGGGAATACACTGATGTCAGATTTTTCTGAATACTCAGAAAAATGCTCTTACACTCTCAGTCAGGAAGATCCTAAAGTTATTCAATAAACTGAAGGTCCACAGGGGCAGCAAGGACAGTTCAGTAGTGAGTCAAATAAGCTGAGTGTGAGTGATGTGCTCAGAAGCTCAGTAGAGATAACAAACATACTGACTGCTCGTAAGCAAGTCAGTTGGACTCCTATCTCAGTAAGCTATAGTACGTGCGGAATGTGAGCCCTTAGTTTCTACTCGTTTTAGTTTCTGAAAACTTTCTCTGAGTTTGCTTAGTAAATTGGTGGTTAAGGCTGGTGCACAGTATTAAGGGTCAGGATGATTGATTCAGCCTGATAATTAAAACAATGCAGTATGCTCAGTTTAATATGAATGACAATTATGATCCTGAGCAAGAATGTAAATCAGCACACAAGGGTCTTTTTAACGTGGTTCGAAGATAACCAACTCCTATGTCCACGACCTGATTTAACAGGAAGCTATCCTCAAAACCCTGAGGATAGGTACTTGGTTTTTACGTGCCAAGGGACACGAATAGCCAACTTCCTCTCTTAGGAACTGACCCCTTGGCGTTTTACAAGTCCCAGTCCTTCTAACCAACCAATCTCACACCCTGAGTGGTTTGGTATTCTTGGTTTCCAACTAAGGATAGCCCTAGCAATACAAAGCAATGCTAAAGATTAGAGCTATCAGATCTAAGAAAATACAGAGTGAATCGTACTACAACACTAGGGAAATTTAATTGCAGAGTGTTGTTCAAAGTATGCTTTGAGTGCTGGATTCTTGAGAGCTTTCGCTTGGAAATTTCCCGTTAGCCTTGAATGGGTGCAAGGCTCTCTGCATTTATAGGTAAGATTCAAAATAGATCCGTTGGAGGAGATCTACCCAAATCTTTCCTATTTTAGGGTGGTTGCAGGCTAGATGTACTTTTGACCTAATTGCCATGCTTAATCTGGCAATCTTTGTCCCACCGCCTGCAACTCTGAGACGCATTAAATGACGCATTAACTGCTACGTAGACTCCGTACATGTGTGTCAAAAGATGATTGGCTCTCCGTACAAACGGCTAGTTGACCATTTGACATTTGTCCTTCCTCGTACATTCATTACTCTGAGTCTCTTGTTAATAACTCAGCCTGAATGTTTGTCTTTATTGGAGTCTTGCTGACATTCTCTTTGTCTCTTAGTCCCATAACATAAATAACCTTTTTGCTTTGGACTTACATGAGTCAGATAAACTGACTCAAGGCCTAAGTCAGGTCTTACGAGCATTCAGCTCGGCCTGATAGGTTATTCAGCCCAGTATGTGTAACCTTTTTGCTTTGGACTTACATAAGTCAGATAAACAAACTCAAGGCCTGAGTCAGGTCTTACGAACATTTAGCTCGGCCTGATAGGTTACACTACTCTTCACTGACTAAGTTCTGTCCTGAGCAAGCTTAGTGTACTCAGTAGAAACATCAGTCAATGGTTCTCCAAATTGTCTTCATGATGGATCTTCAAGCTTCGATCTTCAGCTTCAGTTCAGGCACTCTTCAACAAGACTGACTTTGACCTTCTTCAGGATGAGTTGCACTTCAGACTTCATGCAATTGGGTCGACTCCAATATTATTCAGTCTTCAATACGTTCCCCCTGAACTGAATCCCTAACCTAACTATCTTGAGCTAGACAATCCTGACTAACTGTACTTAGGCAAATCATCAGGGGTTTTGGGATCTAATCAAAACACTCAGATTGTCCCAACAATTTCTCCCTTTTTGATGATGCCAAAACCCATAAGCAAATTCCCAACCATATATACAATCAACTGACTTAGTCAGTGAAAAGCAATTATGTACCTCCTGACAAACTAGGTAATTAGTCTATAAGATGGAAACAAGGAATGGGTTAGTACAGTTCTTGATAAGACTGCAGAAAGATAGATCAAGAGTCAACAAGAAGTTGTACTCAGGAACATTAAATAACTTCATTGATATTCAAAGTGATACAAAGTCCTGAAGCTATTACAAAAGAGTTCCTGACCAACTATCTCCTGATCTATTCACTCTTCATCTCCTTCCCAGCGGCTGGCCGAAATTCCGTACGTGTCGAGTACTCTCCTTAGGCAGAGATCCAGTTTGATTGGATCTGTTACAATGTTCCTAACCTGAGTGACTCTGACAACTTCGGCCTGAATGACTGCCTTGTCCAGCTGACTGGTATTTCCAATGAGGGGAGGGGAGTACCTGACCATGTCAGGAGGAACAATCTCTACACCTTGTGCATCAGCACGTCGAATCACTTCAATCCAGAGATTTGGATACTCCTCCGTCATCCAGTAGTGGAAGGTGTCCGCCTTATCTTCATTCAGGTCACCCCAAATTTCCACTATGTCATAAAGGTAACTCCACCTATTCCTGACTGGAATCCAGTGTTCCATCATCTCCACTGGAATGATCTCCTCAATCAGCATGGACTTCAGGGGTCCCTGACCCTGAACAGCCTTCAGCTTCCTCTCAGCCTTCTTCTTCGGAGCATCAACAGGCTTGTACTTTTCCAACTTAGTGGTTAAGTACTCATTGGACTCCTTCAGCCTCTGAATCTGACCGAGACGCGTAATTTCAACCAACTTCGCCAACCTCTCCTTCTCGGTCATTTCAGGAACCTTCCTCTGAGCCGAACCCGGGTACTGAGTTTCCTCCGATTCTTCCCAGATGGTAGCCAAAGGATCCGCTGAAGTCTGCTGCAGCTTTTTCTGAGCGGGCTGGCCCTGACTTGCCTCAGCCGCTGATACGGACCTCGTCCGTTTCCTCTCCTCTCCACTGGGACCAAGACCTGATTTACTCTGCAGCACTGTCTGAATCAGCTTCTTCTTCTTTGCTATTCCTTCCCCCTTTTTGGCATCATCATTATTAACTCTCTTGATGACCTCCTCAAGGGATTGGGCAAGCAGTTCAAATCCATGAGACATGTCGTCCTGAGTCTCTTCGTAATCACCCATACGACCAGTCAGAAAATTGACTTCAGTACCGTAGATCTTCAGTTGGTCCTTGGCCTCAGCGGAAACGGCCTTGGTGATATCAGTCTTCATCGAGGCACAGGTTTCAGCGACAGTCGATTGAGCCTTGGCGGTCTGTTCAGTCATCAGTTCCACCTTGATCTCTTCCTTTATCTGAGCAAATTTCTCTTCCACCTTTTGATCCAGCAAAGTACTGAACTTCGCATCCTACTCAGATAAGGCATCGGCTGACATCTTGTTTCAGGCTTCAAGTGTTTCTGATGTTTGCGCTGCAATTGTTGTAACCTCAGTGCCTACAAAAACCCCAAGACTGGCCATTGCCTCTGCCCATTCTGCATCCATGCGAACCTGGCCATGATCCAGAAAAGTCACCCTTTTGCTGATGAGATCAGCCTTGTCACTGAACCTTCTTGACTTTCCCTCAACCATGGTTACCCACCTGTGAAGATTGGCAAGTGCTCATGATTGATCTGACATCCGACTAGTTTTCGCATGGATCAGACTTGTTGGACCCTCTCCTAAAGCCTCAGCAGTCCCGAGTCCAGGGAGTGCTTCATCGACCGGTGCACTGACCCCTTCAGTACCACCTTGCTGACTACTCTCAGCAATCACAACTTCTCTTCCCTTCCTCTGACTGAATTTCCGGAACTATCACCAATTCTAACCTAGCACCTTCAGCCTTCTATGGCTCAGCAACACCAATCTTTGGATAGATCTTCCTAACAGAATTGACAAAATCATCTACCCTAAGAAGTGGTGTGATAGATCTGACCTGGAACGCATCAAACAGTGCAGCTTCTTCTTTAGCAAGTTTTGCCCAACCTTTCTCCTCTACCAAGGCAGCAATCTCCGGGTAGGTGGCTCTCCGAGTCATAGTGTAAGTTCGGAGCTGAATAGCCTCCTCTTGCTGAGCTGCTGTAAGATCTGAGAGGTGCTTAGAGATAATCTTCTGAGCTTGATTCCGTGTTAGTACCTCGAATGGAGTTAGACTGCCTTCAGCTGGAGCTGGGAATCTCCAAGGCATCTCAATCATCATTGGTGTCTCTTCAGCAGTAGATGGTTTAGGCTGATGCTCAGACTCCGCCAGAGTCTTTTCAACTTCCATAGGTTCCCCCTTGTCGGGTTTCCCCTGAGCATCAGACTCTGCATCCTTCTCTGTCTCCGTCTCTTTCACCTTCTCCTCAGAACCCGTCGGAGTTCTCTCCAACCCGGCCACCATTGCAGGAACCGCAATCAAGGCAGACTGAATTTGCTCATCCGCATTCTCACCTTCCAGAACAAGTTCTGGTTCCTGAATTGGTGCAGCAACAACTGGTGTCGAGGCCATACCAGCTTCTAGTTCACCCTCCTGAACAATCTTTTGCTCAGTCCCTGGAGCAACTTCCTGATCTCCTTCCAGAACAACCTCCTGTTCTGTTCCCTGCTCAGATGTTGGTTCGGTTTCCTGATCACTCTCAGTACCAAAAATCTGTTCAGTTTGCTCTTTTACCCTCTGAGCCTTCACTACCACCTAATCTTCCAACGCTTCATCCTCAGTAGGCTTCCTCATCAGTCTATCCTTCGACGGTGATATTGACTTAGCGTTTGAAGTGTTCTTTAGTTTTACAATGATCGATTTGATGGATGTGGTGGCCTTCTCTGTTACCTTCTTCTCTGAAGGCTTCTTCTTCTGACCATGAGTCTTCACTGCCTTGCCCTTCCCAACTGACAAACTTCTATAGAGAGTCTGCTTGCCAGTCAGATCAGTGAAGTTCTCTCTATCCAGATCTCCAAGAGCAAGAGTCTGAAGCATCAGAGAGGTGCGAGTACCTCAGTGAACAGGTTTTGAGAATGTGCAAGTTCCATCACTTTGTTGCTTTCAGCTACCAGTTGTTGAATAAAGTACTCCTCCCAGTCGAAAAGCTTGTCTTCCACCACAGCTTTCATCAGGTACAGCTTTGGCCTAGACACTTGCTCCTTGCCTCCAGCAGTTGCCATAATGAACTGACAAACCAAATCCAGCAAGTGTCTTGCTACAGGGGTCAGAACGGACTTGTTGAGCCTGACCTTAATTAGAGGCTTCCCTTCAGCAAAAGAGTTTAGTATCTCTTGCTCCTTTCCAATCCCAAAGGTATGGGGAGGATCTAACTGCTCCTTCCCTTCCGAGTGAGGTAGATTGAAGGTCTCCCTAATCAACTTCCTGACATGTATTTTGATCCAGGTTCTCTTCACCCCAGTCTCTCCATCAACCTCAGCAGAGTGTTGGGTGGGAATGGAAGAAACCAACTCACCTTCTGCATTCTCCCGCAGTTTGATTAGAAACCCAGCAACGAGAGATGGGCATAACTTCTCCGGGGTCTTTGAAACCCAGTAGAGAATTCCGGCCTTCGTTACCCATTCTTGAATGGGCAAGATGTCTGGATGCCCAGAAGAGAAGTCCTCCATCGGCTCACAGTTTACTTGACCCTTTAATGCTTCCAAGTTAGCAAGAAACATGGTTGTCTTGGAGGGTGCCATTGAAATCTGAAAAGTTAGTGTAGAGAGAGAAGTAGTATAGGATGCAAGAAATATGAAAGTGGAAAGATTTTTCAGAATTAGATCGCATCTATTTATACTAAAAGTTCTGTTAAATCGGACGGTTCAGAATAGAAGACCTTTAATATTTAACGATTAAGATTAAATCCTAAAGCTGCATGCACATAGATTGGGCAGTTTCGGATTTCAAAGGTCATAATTCAAAAACTTTATCGGAAACAGTTCCCGCCTCCTTCGCATTTAATGCGCGTCAGAGGATGTCCGTATTTAATTCAAATTATTGCATTAAATAATAATCAAAAATAAATGAACGGCTGAGATTGTACGACAAAAAGATATGATTAGACAGCTAGGCAGACAGTATCAAGGATGATGTAAGCAAGATATGATTACTAAAATAATTCAGAAGACATACCAGTCAGTCAGAATTAGATATCTGACTGATACCACATTTGACCTATCAGGGTGACAAGCCCTGACTTCAGTGTCCTGAACTTTAGTCAGTCTATACTGACCATCCTTTCTTACTGACTGTTCCCCCTTTAACCATTCACATTCTCTCTACTGACCTTCCAGATTGATCCTCAGTTAGTTGTTCCCCCTGACCTTATGCATACTGAACTGAGATTCATACTGAATCTTCTAAGCCTGGGTCAAGGAGTCCTAACTCTACTGACAACTCAACAAACCTGGTTTCAGGCAGAGGCTTAGTAAGGATGTCAGCTCTCTGCTTGTCAGTAGGGACCCTTTCCATCCTTATATCCTTCTTCTCAACATGATCTCTTATAATGTGATACCTGATGTCTACATGCTTACACCTTGTGTGTAAGACTGGGTTTTGGGATATGGCAATGGCACTATTATTGTCACAATAAATTGGGAATTCTGTGGCCTCTATTTGGTAGTCTCTTAGTCATTTCTTCAACCAAAGAATTTGGGAACAAAAACTGCCTGCAGCCATATACTCAGCCTCAGTAGTAGATGTTGCAACACTAGTTTACTTTTTAGAAAACCAAGAGATCAGTTTACTCCCTAGAAACTGACATGTGCCTGTAGTTGATTTCCTATCAAGCCTACAGCCTCCATAATCTGCATCTGAATAGCCAGTCAGTTCTAGGTTGTCATCAGAGGGATATCAAAGTCCTAAATTGACTGTACCTTTCAGGTATTTCAGTATCTTTTTGGCACTATCTAGATGACTCTTCTTCGGATCAGACTGATACCTTGCACAAACTCCGACTGCATAAGTGATGTAAGGACGACTTGCAGTCAGGTACAATAAAGATCCAATCAGTGCCCTATACTCAGTCTGATTCACTGAGGTCCCCTTCTTGTCAGGATCCAGCTTCTCATTTGTGTTCATGGGAATACGTGAGACTTTGCTGGACTGAACTCCAAACTTCTGAATAGAGTCCCTCACATACTTGGATTGATTTATGAAGATTCCGGAGTCAGTTTGCCTGACCTGAAGACCTAAGAAGAAGTTCATTTCTCCCATTATTGACATCTCAAACATCCCAGTCATCAGCTTGGGGAATTTCTCACAAAGTTTCAGATTAGGAGATCCAAATATTATGTCATCCACATAAATCTGAACCAAGAGAATGTCCTCCCCTTCGGATATCCTGATGAGGGTCCTGTCCATTGTCCCTTTCACGAACCCGTAGTCTATCAGGAACTGGGAAAGAGTATCATACCAAGCTCTGGGAGCTTGCTTCAGGCCATAAAGGGCTTTCTTCAGGTGATAGACTTTGTTGCCAACTTCGAACCCTGGAGGTTATTCCACATAAACCTCCTCGTTCAGTACACCATTCAGAAAGGCACTCTTTACGTCCATCTGATACACCTTGAAATTCTTGAATGTTGCATAGGCCAAGAACAACCTGATTGCTTCCAACCTTGCAACTGGGGCAAAGGTCTCATCATAGTCGATTTCTTCTGCTTGAGAGTAACCCTTGGCCACTAGTCTGGCCTTGTTCCTGACCACAACATTCTTCTCATCCCTCTTGTTCTTGAAAACCCACTTGGTGCCAATAACATGTTGATGCCTAGGTCTCTCAACTAACTCCCAAACCTGATTCCGCTCAAACTGATTGAGCTCATCCTGCATGGCTAGGATCCAGTTGGGGTCAGTAAGAGCTTCTTCTATATTCTTAGGTTCCTGATCACTCAGGAAGTAACAAAACATAGCACTCTCGCCAAAAGACAACCATGTCCTGACCCCCACATTGACATCACCAATGATATCAGCCAATGAGTGATCATCTAGCCACATCCTCAAGCTGACAGCTGCACTGGGAGCTGCTGACGTCCCCTCACCTGATCCTGAAATGTTGGTCTCAACAATAACAGGCAAAGAAGCGGAACGAGCAAGAACAGGGGACACTGAGCCATTTCCTGAGGGTTGGCCAATATCAGGGACATTGGTTCCCCCTATAGAGTTAGACTCAGTAACTGTCTCAGGTGCAAAAGCATCATCACCGATAGTACGTACCTCAGGTTGAGTCTGTGCCTCCGTCTGAGACTCAACATTTTCCAAAGCTTGGGCTTGCTGAGGGTTGGCCTGAGGTCCATCCTGATGGTCATCATCATCCCATCCCTTGGGAGCATTCACCATCGTGATCTTGTATTCAGGATTCTTCAGACTCAGTCTTGTCACCCTGTTGGTAACCCCCTCAGTGTCAGGACTCAGAACCTATTTTCTATGCACTGATGCAGTCTTATCGAACACAACATGATGTGTTTCTTCCACACAAAGGGTCCAACAGTTATATACCCTGAAAGCTTTGCTGACTGAGGAGTATCCTAAGAAAACTCCTTCATCAGACTTGCTATCAAAGGCTTTCAGCTGGTCTTTCTCATTGTTCAGGATGAAACACTTACACCCAAAAATATGGAAATAGGAGATGCGAGGCTTCCTTTTATTCCACGTTTCATAAGGTGTCTGAGCATGTTGTTTGTTCATCATAAATCTGTTGTGAGTGTAGCAAGCAGTGTTGATTGCTTCAGCCCAGTACTTCTTGGGCAGTCCTGACTCAGCCAACATGGTCCGGGCAGCTTCCTTCAGGGTCCGGTTTCTTCTTTCAGCTACCCCATTCTGCTGAGGGGTCCTGGCTGCAGAAGTCTCATGAGCAATACCAAGGTCAGTACAAAAATCAGTTATAATTGAGTTAATAAACTCAGTTCCCCGATCTGATCTGATCTTGACGATGCTCTGACCCTGTTCAGTACTCAATTTCTTGAGTAACTCTGGAAGCTTGACCTGAGTCTCCTTCTTGTTCAGTAAGAAAATAACCCATGTGTACCTGGAATAATCATCAACAACAACAAGGGTATATTTCCTACCATTCATGCTGACAGGAGTAATCGGACCAAAGAGATCCATGTGCAGGAGCTGAAGCACTCAGTCAGTTGAGAAGACATCTTTCTCTTTGAATGAAGCTTTGGTTTGCTTTCCTTCCTGACGTGCTCCGCACACGTGGTCTTTGCTAAAAACTTCATTAGGTAGACCTTCTACAAGAGAAAGTCGAGAAATTTTGTTAATAATCTTGAAGTTTAAGTGACTCAGGCGTTTATGCCAAAGCCAACTGAGCTCAGATGAGCTCTTAGCGACCAACAAGTTTCAGGAGAGCTGCTCTTGAAGTCAGCAAAATATACGTTTCCTCTCCTGACACATGTTATCAGAACCTGCAGTGTAGTTTTGTCCTTCACAAGACATATGTTAGATGTAAACTCTACACTAAAACCTCGGTCACAAAACTGACTGACCGAACGTAGGTTATGCCTAAGACCCTCAACATAGGATACATTAAGCACTCTCACTGAGCCAACAATAAGGGTACCGAATCCGCTGGTGCAACACTTATAGTTATCACCAAAGGTTACCTGCGGGCCTTCCTGAGCTACCTAGTCCTGAAGGAGATCACGAAATCCGGTCATGTGCCTGGAACATCCTGAGTCCAAGTACCAGTGCTTCATCTGATCCTCCTTCCTCTTCTTGTAGCCCGCAGTTACCTGAAAAGAATCCGACCTCAGGTACCCATCTCGTATTGGGTCCTACAGTGTCAGCCATACCCTCGGGGTCCTACTGTCCTCTTCTTCCTTTGTGCCTGGGAAGTTGAGGGTTTATGTATGTCAGCCTGAGTCTCAGGAGCCCTGGATTGATTCCTGGGGGCGGGCCTCCTGTTCCTCCTTGGCCTGGGTGCATTGGGCTGCTGTCTGTCCTGAGAAGGAGCAGCTCGGGCCTGACCTATAGGCACTTGAGGTCTGGCCTGAGTGTTATCGGAGTCAGGTCTCCGTTGCCTTTCAGGGGCCATTTGGTTTTTTCTTCTCCTCCGAGGATTGGGACGCTCCTGATGGGCCCTGTGCCCTGTCTGAGGTCTCTGGACCTCAGAATTCCTTCGCCTTTCCTGAGGCCTCCCCTGACCAGAATTCCTTCCACCTTGAGCATTTCTAGGCTGAGTCAGAGAAGTACTTGGGGCAGAGTTCTTTCCAGCATGAGGGTTCCTAGGCTGAGCCTTGGAGTTCCCTTGGTCCTCGACTCAGGATGAGGAGCTTTGGCCTTTCCCTTAGGTTTTGGCCTTTGTTCCTCAGTCCTTTGCCTGACAGGTTCAGCAGGCACTTTCTCCATCCCTTTGCCTTTATCCTGACGAGTAACACTTGGGCTCTTGTCGTCAATTTGGGCAGGGACAAACTTCTTTTGAGAGTTGCTCCCTGAAGCACCTCTCTTCTTCTTGCCCTTTGGGTCTTTAGAGGCATCAAAGCCTAACCCAGCTTTAGCACCATCGGTCAGCTGAGAGAAACTTGTTAACTCATCAACCACTTGGGTATATGTGTGTAACTTCTTCAGCTTTTCCTCAAGATGCCCATTTTCCTTTTTCAGGGCATCAATCTCTGTGGTGAACTGAAGCACCAGTGTTTCTTGAGCATTCTCCTTTGAGATCAGCCCAAGATCCCAAACAGTTTGCTCAGCACAAAGACGAGCTTGCCACTCAGTTTCGAACATCTCTCTCAGAGCAATTCGCTCAATCATCAGCTGTTCCTGAGCAAGGAAAAAATCAGTATCAGGAGTCTCAATCAATGAGCTGATTACACCTTTCAGTCTTTCAACCTCCAGTGGAGTTCCATCATGCTTATTTCGAGCATGAAGCAACTCTTCCTGAAGATTTACTAATCTGAGAGCTTCCTCAATATCTCTCAGTCTGAGAGACTCAGTTAACCGATTATTTTCCCCAATCAGTTGTGCATTCACATCCACTGTGTGAGTATGAGTCTCCTGCAGCCTTGAGAAGTCAGCCATCAATTGCTCTAGGGCGAGCTGAAGGTCGAGTTCTCTTGCTGAGTCTGAGCTAAGCTCAGGTGCGTGATCAGGAGAAGATGGTTGACTTCTCAAGGCTGCAGGAGACTCATATTCACACAGTGGATGTGAATGCACAACTGAGTGGGGAGAATGATCGGCTAACCGAGTCTCTCAGAGTGAGGGATACTGAGGAAGCACTGAGGCTAGTAAACCTCCAGGAAGAGTTGCTTCATGAAACTCTAGTGGCGGTTGAAAGACTCAATGCTATAATCAGCTAGCTGATTGAGACTCTTGACACTGATCAGTTTCTTTCTCAGGAGCATCAGATGATTGAGCGAATTGCTCTAAAAGGGATGTTCGAAACTGAGTGGCAAGCTCGCCTTAGTGCTGAGCAAACTGCTTGGGATCTTGAGCTGATCTCAAAAGAGAATGCTCATCAGAAACTGGTGCTTCAGTACACCACTGAGCTTGAGGCTCTAAAAAGAGAAAATGTGCGCCTTGAGGAAAAGCTGAAGAAGTTACACACATCTTCCCAAGTGGTTGATGAGTTAACAAGTTTCTCTCAGCTGACCAATGGTGCCAAAGCTGGGTTAGGCAATGATGCCTCTAAAGACCTAAAGGGCAAGAAGAAGAGAGGTGCTTCAGGGAGCAACTCTCAGAAAAAGTTTATCCCTGCCCAAACTGACGACAAGGGCCCCAGTGTTGTTCGTCAGGATAAAGGCAAAGGGAAGGAGAAAGTGCCTGAACCTGTCAGGCAAAGGACTGAGGAATCTAGGCCAAAACCTAAGGGAAAGGCCCAGGCTTCTCATCCTGAGCCGAGGAAGAAGGACCAAGGAAACTCAAAAACTCAGCCTAAGAATTCTCAGGCCCGAAGGAATTCTGCTCCAAACACTTCTCAGGCTAAACCTCAAAGTGCTCAGGGTAGAAGGAACTCAGGTCGGAGGGAACCTCAGGCAAAGCCAAGGACTACTGAGGTCCAGAGGCCTCAGGCAGGGCACATGGCCCATCAGGAGCGTCCCAATCCTCAGAGGAGAATGACAAACCAAATGGCCCCTGAAAGGCAACGGAGACCTGACTCTGATAACACTCAGGCCAGACCTCAAGTGTCTAGAGGTCAGGCCCGAGCTGCTCCTTCTCAGGACAGACCTCAGCCCAATGCACCCAGGCCTAGGAGGAAAAGGAGGCCCGCCCCTAGGAATCAATCCAGGGCTCCTGAGACTCAGACTGACACACATACACCCTCAACTTCCCAAGCACAAAGGAAGAAGAGAACAGTGTATGTTGATGTTTTAGGGAGACAGGTTTACACTTCTGATGCCATCAGAATTATTAAACAAATCTGTATCCCGAAGGGTATGGCTGACACTGTAGGACCCAATACTAGATGGGTACCTGAGGTCTGATTCTTTTCAGGTCGCTGCGGGTTACAAGAAGAGGAAGGAGGATCTGATGAAGGACTGGTACTTGGACTCAGGGTGTTCCAGGCACATGACCGAATTTCGTGATCTCCTTCAGGACTATGTAGCTCAGGAAGGCCCGCATGTAACCTTTGGTGATAACTCTAAGGGTTTCACCAGAGGATTCGGTACCCTTGTTGTTGCTTCTGTTAAAGTGCTTAATGTATTCTATGTTGAGGGTCTTAGGCATAACCTGCTTTCGGTCAGTCAGTTTTGTGACCGAGGATATAGTGTAATGTTTACATCTAACATATACCTTGTGAAGGACAAATCTACACTGCAGGTTCTGATTACAGGTGTCAGGAGAGGCAATATCTATTTTGCTGACTTTAAGAGTAGCTCTCCTGAAACTTGTCTGGTCGCTAAGAGCTCTTCTGAGCTCAGTTGGCTCTGGCATAAACGTCTGAGTCACTTAAAATTCAAGATTATTAACAAAATTTCTAGACTTTCTCTTATAGATGGTCTACCTAATGAAGTTTTTAGCAATGATCACGTGTGCGGAGCATGTTAGGAAGGCAAGCAAACCAAAGCTTCATTCAAGGAGAAGTATGCCTTCTCAACTGACAGAGTGCTTCAGCTCCTGCACATGGATCTCTTTGGTCCGATTACTCCTGTCAGCATGAATGGTAGGAAATATACCCTTGTTGTTGTTGATGATTATTTCAGGTACCCATAGGTTATTTTCTTGCTGAACAAGAAGGAGACTCAGGTCAAGCTTCCGGAGTTATTCAAGAAATTGAGTACTGAACAGGGTCAGAGCATCATCTGGATCAGATCAGATCGGGGAACTGAGTTTATTAACTCAATTATAACTGATTTTTGTACTGACCTTGGTATTTCTCATGAGACTTTTGCAGCCAGGACCCCTCAGCAGAATGGGGTAGCTGAAAGAAGGAACCGGACCCTGAAGGAAGCTGCCCGGACCATGTTGGCTGAGTCAGGACTGCCCAAGAAGTATTGGGCTGAAGCAATCAACACTGCTTGCTACACTAAGAACCAATCTATGCTGAAGAAACAACATGCTCAGACACCTTATGAAACGTGGAATAAAAGGAAGTCTCGCATCTCCTATTTCCATATTTTTGGGTGCAAGTGTTTCATCCTGAACAATGGGAAAGACCAGCTTAAAGCCTTTGATAGCAAGTCTGATGAGGGAGTTTTCTTAGGATACTCCTCAGTCAGCAAAGCTTTCAGGGTGTATAACTGTCGGACCCTTTGTGTGGAAGAAACACCTCATGTTGTGTTTGATGAGACTGCATCAGTGCGTAGAAAACAGGTTCCGAGTCCTGACACTGAGGGGGTTACCAAGAGGGTGACAAGACTGAGCCTGAAGAATCCTAAATTCAAGATCAAACTTGTGAGTGCTCCCAAGGGATGGGATGATGATTATGATGACCAGGATGGACCTCAGGCCAACCCTCAGCAAGCCCCAGCCTCGGAGAATGTTGAGTCTCAGACTCAACCTGAGGTACGTACTGTCGGTGATGATGCTTCTGCACCTGAGACAGTTACTGAGTCCAACTCTGTAGGGGGAAACAATGTCCCTGATATTGTACAACCCTCAGGAAATGACTAAGTATCACCTGTTCTTGCTCGTTCTGCTTCTTTGCCTGTTATTGTCGAGACTAACTTTTCAGGATCAGGCGAGGGAACTTCAGCAGCTCCCAGTGCAGCCGTCAGCAGGAGGCGGTGGCTAGATGATCACTCATTGGCTGACATCATTGGTGATGTCAATGAGGGGGTCAGGACAAGGTTGTCCTTTGGTGAGAGTGCTATGTTCTGCTGTTTCCTGAGTGATCAGGAACCTAAGAGCATAGAAGAAGCTCTTGCTGACCCCAACTGGATCCTAGCCATGCAGGATGATCAGTTTGAGCGGAATCAGGTTTGGGAGTTAGTTGATAGACCTAGGCGTCAACATGTTATTAGCACCAAGTGGGTCTTCAAGAATAAGAGGGATGAGAAGAATGGTATTGTCAGAAACAAGGCCAGACTAGTGGCAAAGGGTTACTCACAGGCCGAAGGGATAGACTATGATGAGACATTTGCTCCGATTGCAAGGTTAGAGGGAATCAGGCTATTTTTGGCTTATGCAACATTCAAGAAGTTCAAGGTGTATCAGATGGACGTAAAGAGTGCTTTTCTGAATGGTGTACTGAACGAGGAGGTTTATGTGGAACAACCTCCAGGGTTCGAAGTTGGGAATAAAGTATATCACCTGAAGAAAGCTCTTTATGGCCTGAAGCAAGCTCCCAGGGCTTGGTATGATACACTTTCCCAATTCCTGATAGACCACGGGTTCGTGAAATGAACAGTGGATAGGACCCTCTTCAGGATATCCGAAGGGGAGGACATTCTCATGGTTCAGATTTATGTGGATGACATAATATTCGGTTCTCCTAATCTGAAGCTTTGTGAGAAATTCTCCAAGCTGATGACTGGGAAATTTGAGATGTCAATGATGGGAGAGATGAACTTCTTTCTTGGTCTCCAAATCAGGCAATCTGAATTCGGAATTTTCATAAATCAGTCCAAGTATGCGAGAGACTTGATTCAGAAATTTGGAGTTCAGACCAGCAAAGTCTCTCGTATTCCCATGAACACAAATGAGAAGTTGGATCCTGACAAAGAAGGAGCCTCAGTAAATCAGACTGAATATAGGGCCCTGATTGGATCCTTATTGTACCTGACTGCAAGTCGACCTGACGTCACTTATGCAGTTGGAGTTTGTGCAAGATATCAGTCTGATCCGAAGAAGAGTCATCTAGAGAGTGCCAAAAAGATACTGAAATACCTGAAAGGTACAGTCAATTTAGGACTTTGGTATCCCTCAGATGACAACCTAGAACTGACTGGCTATTCTGATGCTGATTATGGAGGCTGTAGGCTTGATAGGAAATCAACTACAGGCACATGTCAATTTCTAGGGAGTAAACTGATCTCTTGGTTTTTTAAGAAACAAACAAGTGTTGCAACGTCTACTACTGAGGTTGAATATATGGCGGCAGGCAGTTGTTGTTCCCAAATCCTTTGGTTGAAGCAACAACCGAGAGACTACCAGGTTGAGGCCACTGATGTCCCAATTTATTGTGACAATAATAGTGTCATTGCCATATCCCAGAACCCAATCTTACACACAAGGTGTAAGCATGTAGACATCAGGCATCACTTTATAAGAGATCATGTTGAGAAGAAGGATATAAGGATGGAGAGGATCCCTACTGACAAGCAGAGAGCTGACATCCTGACTAAGGCTTTGCCTGAAACCAGGTTTGTTGAGTTGTCAGTAGAGTTAGGACTTCTTGACCCAGGAGTAGATGGTTCAGTATGAACCTCAGTTCAGGAGTGAACAAGGTGGTCAGGAGAAATGACTAACTCAGGATCAGGATTGCAAATAGATGTATGACTTTTAGGGGGAACAGACATCAGATTTTGATCTTCAGGATCGGTTTAGAGTTAGGTTCAGGACGCAGAGCTCAGGGCTTGTCACCCCGATCAGTCTCAGAGGTATCACTCAGGTTTCTATATCTGACTGACTGGTATGTATTATTGAACCTTTACTTTAATTATGACCTGCTTGCATCATTTCTGATCATGTCTGACACCACCTCAATCACAGGGTTTTTAACTCTCATCCCAGCCGTTCATTTATTATTCAATTTTTATTAAATGCAAAATGCGTATTTATTTTAAACATTCCTCTGACACGCATTTAATGCAAGTGTGGGCCGGAACAGTTTTCCATAAAGTTTGAATTGTTAACTTTGAAAACTGAATTTGGTAAAGTTTTATTCTGGATATACCCCTTCATCTAATCCGTTGAATTTCAAAAGACTTTTCATCAAAACCGTCCACTAAAACTGAACTTTTGGGTATCAAAGGAAGGTTTATTCATTGTGCATAATTTACACACTCATATTTTCCTAACCCAAATCTTTCTGCAATCTCCCTCTCTTATTTCCTTGCATCAATGGCTTCTTCTGCTGCTCAATCCCTTGAAGACACTCGGCAATTTCATGCTGCCATTAACATCGTGGAATCAAAGGTGTCTTATGAGTGGTTGGTGGATTTCACCCATCGATCCACCATCAAGGAGCTTGCACAAGTTTATGGAGCCATCAATCAGGCTGGACTCTTGGACTTTGTCACCAGAAAACCTGTCAAGACCTGCCCTCATCAGATTATCGCCTTCTACACCAATCTTAAGATGAATGCTGACGATGAGTGGGAATCAGTGATTCCACTCAGAAGGTCTGTGGAGAAGAATGGCAAGAAAATGGTCCAACACTTCACTAAGAGGATCAATGTCAGGGATCTGATCAGGAGGACCTACAATCTACCTCATTCCACTGAGGAGAAGGAGTTAGCAGATTTAACTTCCTACAGAGCTGGTGAGGAGCAGAAGTGTATGAACGAGTACCTAATCGTTCCTCAAGAGATCTACAGCACAATGAACAAGAAACTTCTGAAGCCGGAGTACAAGCTCTTGTTCGAGGTAGTCGTTCAGAGTATTATGGGTTTCATGGGGGGCATGGAGCAGATCAGTCAGGCCAAGATCAGGGGTTTGGCTGCTGTGGTGGACAACGCTCTGATCGACTGGGAGGAATTTTTCCTTCAGAAGCTGGTCCAAGAGTCCATGAAGGTCAGGATGGATGGTGATAAGATAGTTCTTGACAAAATTCCCCACTTTGGGTCAAGGCTATCAGTGATGCTTCAGGACCTCCTTGGAGAAGTCGATAAGGATGGTTGTGAAGATTTTAAGGAGAAGCACATCCTTTTCAAGAACTCTGCTGATACCATAAAGAGGATGCTTGACACTGAGGTCAAGAAGGTGGCCAGAGGAAAAGGCATTGGAAAAGCTGCGAGTTCTAAAGCTCAGGAGGAGCCAGTGAAGTCTGGATGGAAGAAGGTCAAGGTTAAGGGGATTGTGATCGGGGAGAAGAAGACGATGTTGCATGACTCTGACATTGAGTCTGATCACCGGATTAACCATCCGAGTCAATCGCCACTCTTGCTGCTGTGCCAATTTCTTCCTTGGCATCCACTGATATTCCATCATCTGATACAGCAGCAGCTTCTGGCACTGAGCCAGCACCTCAGGCGGAGGTGGCTCAGATTGAGGGGGAACTGGCTCCACCTGCTCAGGAGACAATTCAGGAGGACCCTGTGATGAGGATTGTGGAGATATTGGGTGAAGAACAGATTCAGGTTGAACCATCGGTGGCTGCTCAGGAAGAGCAAGGAGGCGGTGAAGGAGGAGAAACTGGAGAAGTGGTTGCTCGGGAGGAGCAAGGCAGCTCTGATGCAGGAGAGGGAGAGCATCAGGAAGTGGTGGGGATGGAGGCTCAAGTGGAGAAGCTCCATGATGAGGACCTTGAAGAGAATCGGGGAAGGAAGTGGACTGTTTATGATGACGCTGAATCCAAATCTGATCATCGGGAGGAAGCTGAGGAAGAAACTCAGGAGGAGTCCACACCACCAAAGTTAACTCCATTCGAGATGGATGCGAGATGCCAAGCCATCAGGCTTGTCAATCAGCTCTTTCCTGACTTGGAAGAAGCTTATGGTGAGGAGGTGATCCGACTTAGGGTATTGGTGATGATGAGGAAGGCCTCAATTACTGAAGTTGCTGCCCTGATCAGAGATATTGGAGAGGACAATCTCAGGGATGAAGAGCACAGAATCCATCAACAAGGACGACTTCATCAGGGTAGTCAGGGCCAACAATCCTCAGCCCAACCCTTCTATGGCACTTGTGCCAGTAGTCGGGGAAGGTGCTACCTCAGATGGAGGTGCACCGGCCGATGACGCACTCCCAGGGACTGGGATTGCTGAGGCTTCAGGAGAGGTTCCGAAGAAGGTTGCCACCAAGCTCAAGCCCAAGAAGAGGAAAACCCGAACCATTGCAGTGGGAGTGTCACTGATGGGGAGGACTATCCTGGGTAAGCTTGACCGTCAGCGTGAGAAAATAAAAAATCTCAATGCTGAGTTGGGCAAGGCTAAGAAGGAATCAGGTGAAAGATTCATGAGCCTTAAACGACAACGGTCAACCAGAGTCACTACTGACCAAGTGCAGGAAATGATCAACACTTCTCTCAGTGGCTTGGATAACAGGATCAAGTCACTGATCACGGAGGCACTGAAGGAGCAGGAGGCTCAGGTCAGGTCAGTGGCCTGGGAAGAAGCGGACAGAGGACATACTGCTCTTTTGGCTAAGTGGAGTGAAAGTCAGAAGTCTACCGATGATGCATGGCACAAGTCCCTGAACACAATGCTATCTGAAAGCACAGCAATGAAGGAGGAGATTGCTGCCATGCGGAGGGAGTTCAATGAGCACCTCTCTGATAGTCTACTCAGAGCTGAGGCAAATGAGAAACTGGCCAAGGAGTTTCAGGTGGTAACCGATCAGCAGGCATCTCAGGGGATCCTGATCAGAGACATTCAGAAGCAGGTCAAAAAGGACGAAGCCCCCTTTGATGCTGCCAAAAAGGGGGAATGGAAAGCTCTGAAAAATCCAAAGTCTACTGCTCAGAAGCGGAAAGCTGATATTTCCGTGGATGACCTGATGGAGGAGTGTGAAGGGCAACATTTCCCTGGTGATCCCATTATCGAGGGAAGGAAAAAGTCCAAGCAACTGACTCTAGAGACTGTTATGCAAGTCAAGAGTCAGGCGACTCTGATTGAAAAGCTGAAGGGTGAGATGGTTGTGCTGAAGGAGAAGACTGATCCAAAGAAGCCTGCCCATGATGCCAAGAAGAAGAAGTCAGTTGCTGCTACTAAGAGGAAGGTGAGTGATGCTCAGGATGCCGGTCCCATGGTGTACGAGTATGTCGACAACTTTGTTCCTCGGGACCTGAATGAGATTTGGGTCCCGATCAAGAAGGAGTTCGTTGACTTGTACTACATCGTCGTGAACTGGCTAAAGACATACGAGGGCAAAGACATCAACACTATCTTTGTCGAATGGATGGCCTTGCATCATAATGAACTCTGGTGAGAAATTGTTCGTCATGCTGACAGAGCAGGAGTTCAGATCAAGGCACCTGAGCACATCACCTACCCGATGCCAACCCTCGGTATCAATAACCACCTGAACATGGAGCTGATCAGAAAGGAGAATGCTATGATTGCTTCAATAACCGGAGCTACCAGAGATCAGAAGATGTTCCATGAGGTCAAGCTCAGGGTCCTGAAGAGGTATGCGATCTCCTTGGCTAGGTGGGATGATGAAGAGTGAAGACTAGTTTTTCAGGATTAGTGTTTCAGGAATTTTTGTAATAGTTTCAGGAAACCATGTACTTAACCTTTATATCAATGAAACTATTTATATTCCTGAGACAACATCTCGTTGACTCCAGATTTACATTTCTGCTCTTTATCAAGAACTGTACTAACCCTTTCCTGTTTCCATCTTAGAGAACTAAGGACCTGATATAGGCTCCTGAACTGAATACTGACTAAGTCAGTAACGTGTTTAGATGATAGGATTTATCTTAGGTTTTTGGCATCATCAAAAAGGGGGAAATTGTTGGGACAATCTGATTGTTTTGATTAGATCTCAAAACCCCTTGATGAATTTGCCTAAGTATAGTTCATCAGGATAATAGGCTCAGGATAGATAGGTTAGAATAGATTTTTCTATTCACGGGTATTCAGTTCAGGGGGAACTTACTGAGGAGTTAAGACTGATGGAGACGTCCTTAAAGTCTGAAGTCTGAAGCTGTTCCAATCCTGAAGGTATGATCGTCCTGAAGATGATCAACCTGAAGGTGCAACCTGAAAAACCTAGAAAGACTCCTGTAGATGCCTAGAAGCCATCCTGAAGAAGACCACTGATCCTGACAGAACTGAGTAGACTAAGCATGCTCAGGGAAGTCTCTATCAGTGAAGGCAGTGTGTAACCTTGATTAGGCTGAATGTCCTTCTGATATTCTTAAGTCCTGACTTGGGCCTAGTATCAGTTAATCTGATACTTGTAAGTCCTGATACCCAAAGGTTACACGTGCGAATGGAAGTCTGATGAAGTAGAAAGAATGTCAGAGTCTCCAACATAAGATAAACATTTATCCTGAGTTAAGAATGAGAAACTCAGAGTTATAAATGTATGAGGTTCAGTAAAGTCAATGCCGACAAACTAGCCGTTGGACAAGCGACCAGTTAGAAGGCGACACGTATGTACGGAGACTGAGCACATTTAATGCTTCTCAGAGGTGCAGGCGGCGGATCAGAAACATTGCCATACTAGGTATGGTCTCTGTCAGACAAGGACAACCAATACCTGCACCTACCTAAAATAGAAGGGTTTGAAACGGATCTCCTCCAACGGATCTATTTCAAACCCTCCTATAAATACAGAAGGCCTTGCCCCCATTCAAGGTTACAGGAAATTTCCAAGTGAAGAATTCTCAAGATTCCAAGCACTCAAAGCATACTTTGAACAGCACTCTGAAACCTTAAATTTCCCTAGTGTTGTAGTAGGAATCTATTCTGTATTTTGCTTAGAGTATTGATCCTATCCTTAGAACTGTTTTGTTAGAAGGATCAATACACAATAGTTGGAAAATGTGAATACCAAACCCCTCAGGTTGTGAGTTGGTTGGTAGGAAGGACTGAGACTTGTAAAACCACCCAGGGGTCAGTTCCTTAGAGAGGAAGTTGGCTATTCGTGTCCCTTGGCACGTAAAACCCAAGTACCTATCCTTAAGGTTTTGAGGATAGCTTCCTGTTCAATCATGTCGTGGACGTAGGAGTTGGTTATCTCCGAACCACGTTAAAAAGACCCTTGTGTGCTGATTTACTTTTTGCTCAGGATCATAAACTGTCATTCATATTAAACTGAAGCATACTTGCATTGTTTCTGAAAAACCATCAGGACTGACTTGTCATCCTGATCAGTAAACTGTGCACCAGCCTTAACCACGTTTTCACTAAGCAAACTGATAAGTTTTCAGAACTAAAACGAGTAAACACTTAAGGGCTCACATTCCGCACTAAACTGAACTTACTGAGATAGTAGCCCAACTGACTAGCTGCCGAGCGGTCAGTAGGATTGTTATCTCTATTGAGCTTCTGAGAGCACAACTCTGACTTAGCTTATTTGGTTCATTGCTGATCCGTCCCTGTTGCCCCTGAGGACCTTCAGTAGACTGAACATTTCAGGAGCTTCCTAACTAAGTCTGAAAGAGCATTTTCCTGAGAATTCGGGAAAATCTGACATTAGTGTATTCCCCCCCCATACACTGATTATACTCATTTTGGGACCAACAGATGAGTTGCACTTCAGACTTTAGGCAATTGGGTCAACTCCAATATTCTTCAGTCTTCAATACGTTCCCCCTGAATCCCTAACTTAACTATCCTGAGCTAGACAATCCTGACTAACTGTACTTAGGCAAATCATCAGGGGTTTTGGGATCTAATCAAAACACTCAGATTGTCCCAACATGTATGTTTCACCTTCTCTGTCCAACACATTCAAGTTCAATTTATCTTGCATACCATTAATATGTTGCTTCAATCCCTCACTTTCTAACTTGTCTTCGGACTCTGTACCCCCATTTGCACTTGTGTTATTGCAGTCGGTGTCACGTCCGTTCCCATTACTGAAAAAATCCTCACTCCGTCCTCTGTCTCTTATCTCAATCCCACCATATCCTGCTTCATCTTTATTGCTAACTTCGGACTGAATTGGAGGGCATTCACCTCCTGATCTGCCTACGGACCTGCCCCCATTTGGGCTCCGAGTGGAAATTGGAATTGTGGGATACACACACATATCCGAATCGGTTGCCACATTGCATGTTGAATCATCACGTACCTCATTATCAGGCATTGTTCCGCTCCCGGTCTCCCCATCAGTCTCTTCCTCTTGTTCAGTAATCTTCCAACTTCTTTCCAAATTTCGTAGTATCTCTTTTTCTGATGCAGTTGGCTTCAATACCAGTCTATGCACCTGCATACACACATAAATGCTGATGTTATAATCCCTATTATTATGGAAGACCAATGTTTTCATAGCCCACTTTCATCATGTCAACATTGAATTAGCTTGTGGACTTACATCGTCGGGCTTCATTTTATGTAGGTTAAATTTCTTCAGCAACTCATTCAGCAAGGACATATCCCACTTGAGTATGCGGGGAAAGGCTCCAACATTCGTTGGAGCAATCAAATTTGTGTGTTCACACAGCCAAAACTGTACACATATGCAAATATAAGCAAGACCCAGTGCAATAGTACTTATAAAAGAAGGATAGAACCATAATGATAGACACTTGCTGGTGTTCCTAAACTACTCCCCTACATACAATCTTACAATAAAACATGATAAACTTATTACTTACGGGTAGTAGTACTGCACATCCCGCAATATTCAAGTTCATGCTTCCACGTAGTTGCCCATTCAACATTTCAACTACCACGGCACTCCAGTCATACATCCCTATCTCGTTGATATTCTGCAGATACACTGTGTAGTTCCAAGGAACTGAAGTATTCCTTCCAGGAGTTAACAGTACTGTCATCAGATAGATGTGAACCAACCTTGCAACATCATGGTAACTGCAGCTCTCTGTTAGCCTGACCACGGACTGCAACTTTGTAAACACACTCCTCTTAGATAGAGTAAATCCTCCTTTATTCTTTCTGAACTCTTCATCAAAACACCTTGATACCCAATCTGGCATATTGTACTATGTCAACCTCATCGGAACCTGTTTTGTACCACTCATGACCCCCATGATAAGTTGCACATCTCTTGTTGTTATTGTCATCCGCTCCCCTCCTATCATGAACTGACCAGATGGTTGATCAAAGGTACACATGATTTGCTGAATGTCTTCTTCATATTTATGTCATCTGAATCTATAGACCTCGTAGTCCACATTTTTCAAGGCACCAAACAGCATCCAAAAAGGTGTTTTCTTTATTTCTGTTATGTTCCTCTCCCTGAACCTTAAGCTTTGTATCTCCCTTGTTGCAGTTACCAGGTTGCTCCGAAAACTGTTCCCAGAATCCTCCAAACAAAAAAGACATGTCATTGTGTAGGCAATTTGAAAATGAACGAGTCAATTATACAAGTATATTTATTCTTTTGTACTACAGTTACTTATGTTTTATGTTGCAATCTATTACCACTTACCATAGCAGTTTTTGGGGCCATGTTCTGTATCGCTGGAATCAGTTGTTGAAGCATATAGAATATCCTCCAATGGTCCTTTTGAAGGCCCAACGTTACAATCTATGTTCCTTGTAATACAACCTTTTAACTTGGGAGCCACAATTACACTATATCATGATAATGCACTTACATACCTTGATTGTATGTACAAACAGTCTGTTTCCCCCTTATACACGTGATTCAGAGTAATATAAATGCACAGCAGGCTTATTAATACATAACAATGAACAACTTTGAATCCTAATTAAACATGGTTCACCTGTCATTGGGGTGGAACTGTCATGTATTGTATCTATTGTTCCTGCATGTAGTAAACTAATCATTTCTCATCTGCACCATGCTTCTCACTTGTAGTTCTTGTACCATATTACTTATTTGGTCTCATACGTGGTACCAGCATGATGAAGAAATCAAACAAACACATACAAAACAGATAATGGTCACAACAGGTTGTTGAACACACTTGAAAATTGCATCCATCATAGACACATTTTCACGAACAGTGTACCCATCTTGACCTCACACATTTTATTTATAGTAGATTTACTATAATGTTAGTGGATATGCAATATACAGTAGATCCATCATATTCACTAATCAATTTTTTCACACACGTACATCCTAATCGGCCCGTCCTCTGTATCTAGTACACTCAGACGTATTTTGTACATTCGAGTACACACACTAAATCGTCAGTACACACACGTGTGGTAAGGTACAAGGCTGATTCAATGTACTATGTACTCACACATCTGGTACTGTACTAGTCACCATACCAAGCACTGGTACACAACCCATTTCCAATAGCAACCCACTCCACGAAAACACCCTTTTCCCCGTTAACTGACACATGCACGTAATAAACATATAACAACTTAGTTTAACTTCACATTACCTCTGTACTTTTCCTTCCCTTTTAATGGTCTCCAGTATCGGACTTTTCTCACAGACTCCTTGTCATCTAAGCTGATTTGCCCTCTTCGTCCCTTATTCATCCTCGTTTTGTCAGGTGAAGATGCAGTTGCTTTCCTGAACCAAAAAGAGGGCCCAAGAACATGGGTCATCTACAGTTTTATCCATTTTCCGACAAGTACGAAAGAAAAAAGAGGTGAAAGAAAAAGTGGAAAAGTATGAACGAAAATCCTAATTCCCGGTTCTAATATGGAGAAGACTCCCTATATTTCCATGGAAACTAACAAAACAATATGTCATTCTGCGTAGCTTCACATACCGGAGAAGATGATCGGTACTTCCTTCTTGAATTGGGTGCCGTCGTTGATCTTGATGGCAAAAGACCTTCTTTTGCTTCTTTCTGTTTTCAAAGTTTGGAACAGGAAGTCTATATAATTAGGGACAGGTTGTAAGACATGTAAGATTTATTTGGATGCGGGATATCTTGACGTCCCATCAAACAGTAAGATGTGGAAAGGTGCTTTTTGCACCCATTCTTAATTTCACTATTTTATAATACTCACTGGGTATTAGTAGTGTCTATAGGGTACCAAATTGTTATAGCCCCTAAAAATAATCTACTTTTAAATATTTATTACCGAACATTATAATTTAATATAACTATGTCGCTTAATAATTGAAATTTGACCACTACGAAATAATTTTTTTTTAACGTGAAACACCCCCTAAATGAAAATGTTCATATTGCAAAAATTTATTTTTACTCCATGATTGTTTGATAATATTTGTCACTTTTGAGTTTGATTTTTTTTTTTAGAATGTACAAATATATTAAAATAAATTTTAAAAAAAGACAAAAACTTATATAGAAATTTCTATGGTAGAAATTTTCAAAAATAGATTTTAAAAAAATTAAATAACATGCGCGCTTCTGCCAAGAGTTAGTTACCCACGCAAATACGCAACACTAATATAACGGAAGTATTGCCCACTCCAGGGAATTGAAGTACTGTCCATGAAAATAGCTCAAACTTTTTTATTTAATTCTTTTATTATTGTGAATTTTAAAAAAAAAGTCAAATAATATAATGCAATAAATTTATTTTGCTTTTAATTTGTGTTACTGTATGGACAAATGCATGTTATTATAAGAAAAAGTTTATGTTAATTTTTTATAAAAATACATTTTGTCCTTATAGTAACTTGCATATGTCCATATAGTAACACGTATTTGCTCATATAGTAACACAATCTGGAGAGCAAATATGTGTTACTATTAGAGCAAATATGTGTTACTATCTTAAAAAAATGTTATTATTTTACATATATTCATTTGTATTTATAGAATAAATATTTTTTCACATAATGCAAGAACAAAATGTGTATTATTATAAGAACAAATATTGGTTATTAACAAATACTCCCTCCGTCCCATAATTATTTTCACACTTTCCTTTTTCGTCCGTCCCACAATTGTTTTCACACCCTATAAATGGAAACTATTACTTTAACTTTATCCTCACAATCCAACTAATCTCATTATTTTAATAATATAACTTTACACAACACTCTAGTTTTTTTAAAAGTTGTGACATCCCAGAGGTGAAAACACCTATGGGACGGAGGGAGTATTATTTTATTTTATAGAAATAATTATTTTTTTCATATAAAAACATATGTATTACATGAAACAATATACCTAGATTTAAAGGGATGATGAATAAATTATGAAAAATATATTTTTCCCATATAGTAACACACATTTGTCCATATAGTAACACAAAATGGGAGACAAATGTGTGTTACTATTTGAACAAATGTGTGTTACGATTTTATAAAATTTTGTTATTTTACATATATTCATTTGTTTTTATTGAATAAATAATTTTTCATATAATACAAGAACAAAATGTGTGTTATTATAAGAGCAAATATTGATTATTCACAAATATTTATTTATTTTAATTGAAATAGTTATTTATTTTTCATATAATAACATGTGTATTACATGAAATAATATACCTAAATTGAAAGGGATGATGAATAAATTAAGAAACACATATTTATTCTCATAAAAATATATTTTGTCCTTATAGTAACACACATTAGTTCATATGGTAACATAAATTAGGAGACAAATGTGTGTTACTATTAGAGAAAATGTGTGTTACTATAAGATTAAATATGTGTTACTATATGTATAAATATTTATTTGTAACATAATATTAAATATATACTTTTTAATCAATATAATAATTAAAATAAAATAAAATATTAAAATAAATTTTAAAAAAAAATATTTCTACAGCTTTAACATGGGGTGGGGATGGAAAGCAGTATGAATAGGGGGAAGGGAATTAGTATGGGCTCAGGGAAAGCTAGCATGTATGGGTGGAGAATGTTGCCTCAGGTACCGCAGCGCGTGGATTTTTTCATTTTCCGTTTCTATAATTAGAAATTTCTAAGGAAGAAATTCCGTAGAAATTTCTACGCAAGTGTTGCTTTTAAAAAAATACTCCCTCCGTCTCAGGGGTATTTGCACCACTGGGATGGCACACTGTTTAAGAAAAATATATTTTTTAAATAAAGTAGTGGTATATGGGTAAATGTGTGGAAAGTTTTCTGAGTGTGTACGTAAATCGATGTTTCCCTTTTAAGTAGTGTGCAAATTAATTTGGAACAACCCAAAATAAAAAATGTGCAAATTAATTAGGGACGGAGGCCGTATACGAATAATAAAAGGACTGTGAAATTCCAATTTAATTGTAGAGACATGCCTTGTAACTTTGTAAGGTAATGCCCGTTGCACTTTACAATAATACCGAATTGCCACTTGATAAGTTTAGTAATTTACTCCCCAGTCCCAAAACTACTTTCACACTTTTCTTATTTGGATATCTCAACTCTTCTTTCACACACCTAAAAGGAAACTTTTTACACTCACAAAAGTCAATAAAGTATACTTTTTCTTATTTTATTATTTAACTTTACACTCACATATTTACTTTTTCTTAATTTGCGTGCCCGGAACTACTATAAAAGTAGTTCCAGGACGGAGGGAGTATTATTTATGGTGTCAGTTGCTGTCAAATCTCCATTAATCACTGTTGTCGAGTAGGTAGACATATCAATTGCTATACAATAGAATAATATTACCTATTAAGGGCATTCCCAACCATATAATTCAAATTTAAACTCAAATACACCTATTTGCCACTAAATTTGCCACCAACAGTAAAATCATCTCCAATCATAAAACTCAAATCTTAACTCAACGGTAATATTCTTACTTTAATACAATTTGTTTTTTATTTTATCATTATTTACATATAATTAATTTTATAAATTGATATTCATATTTAAGTTTTTAAAAATTAAATTAATAAAAATATAATATATTTAATAAAAATAATTAAATAACAACGACTCGGTGATATAAGAAAATTTAATAACCTAATTCATCACATTACATATTAATATAGAAAAATTACACATCTAATAAAACATAATGCAAATTTAAAAATATTACAAAATAATGCAAATAATATAAATTTCATATTGGCAATCATTAATTCTCTGAATTAGAATATATTTCCCAAAGGTGTTCAATCAGAGCATTGAGGAGTTCGTAATGAGCATCTGCATTCTTGACTTGCCTATATCGATTAAGAAAATTTTGAAATCTCGAATTGGAATTAGTTGCCCACTGTACCGGTGAAGTTGTTACTTCTCTTGCTTCTACAATCGGAGTACTAAGATCTCGCTCATCTTCAATTATCATATTATGCATTATGATGCATGCAGTCATTATATCTTTCAAATCATCGGTTGAATAAAAGCGAATTGGATTTGCTATAATTGCAAATCGACTTTGGAGGACTCCGAATGCACGTTCCACATCTTTTCATCGGCTTTATATGCTTAATTGTCTTTTTTTTTTTACCCTATTGCAAATTATTTCTTTTTTTCAATTTTACTTTCACTCTTCTCTTATTTGAATGTTTCAATTTTATATTTATATATTAAAAAAAATATTTTACACTCACAAAAATTAATAAAATATATTTTTTCTTATTTTATTATTTAATTTTACACTAATATATTTATTTTTCATGTATCATTTACAACTAATGAAAATTATCTCAAAATAGAAAAAAAAATCATTTAATCTAAACTTTTTAATATTATTTCAACTCAATTTTTGAAAACTCCCCTAACTCGATATTAATGACATGTCAGAAAGGTTAACATAGTCATAAAAAACAATCTAAAAGGCAAATTAATAATTTAAAATAAAGTTATTCGCAAAAATAATTTCATTAATATTTCTAAATATTTGAGTATATTGGTTTAAATATAAACCTAATAATTAATACTTCCCCTATCCCTTAGAAATTTGCACACTTTCCTTATTCGAACGTCGCAAACAAATTTGCACACTACTGAAAAAGGAAATATTGATATACGTGCACACTCACAAACATATACACATATTTACTCATATGTCACTACTTTATGAGTAAGTCTCCTGTGCACCAATTACACGGTGCAACTTTAGTTCATTTTTAAAAAGTTAAACTGTTTATAATTGAAAAGTTAAACAATTTATTACTAAAAAGTGTATCTTTCATAATTTAACTTTTCAGTAATAAACTGTTTAACTTTTCAGTTATAAACTGTTTATATTTTTAAAAATGAACTTGAGTTGCACCGCGTAACTGGTGCATACAAGACTAATCCCTACTTTATATATAAAACACATTTTCCTTAAAAATGTGCTGTCCCGTAGGGTGTAAATTCCTACGGGACGGAGGGAGTAATTTTTATAAAATAATGAAATAATTTAAAAACCAAAAAATATAAAATTAAATTTAAAAACTAAAAACTAATAATGGTAATAATATTAATTCACTGAAATTTATTAAAAGCTAGACAATTTCTATAATATCTAATAAATAAAACATTAAAGTTCAAAAATGTAAATAACAGATTAAAGTAATCTAGCTTCTATAAAAAAATATCAGTTATTATTTAAAATAATATAAAATAATTTAGTTATGACATCAATATAATTTCATTTAAAATGTCATCTTTCCTATAGGATAGATTAAAGACCACTACAAACAAAACCTTGTTTTAGCGATCGATTTAGCGATTGAAATGGGTAGTCGCTGGAACAGTGTTAGCAAATATTTAGCGACCGCCTAAACTGTCGGTAATTAGTCGCTAAAAAAACCAAATCTTAACCCGTTTACTAATATTAGCGACCGCTTAAACGGTCGCTAATTATTAAATTCCACGAATCAGTAATGTCTGCAGGCAGAATGTGTTTTCTTGTTGGGAGTTAGATTAGGGAAAAAGTCCTTTTAGGAAAAAATTGAGAAACCCAGTTCTCTGTTATGTTTCATCTGTCGTGTATTTTCCAATTCTGACTTCACTACCTTAAAAGGAAGTTAATTGGATGTTATATAACTTTCCCCCTTTTTGTTCTTATTATCCACACTTCAAATGTGGAATATATATATATAAATAATATATTAAATTATATTTACAGTTTTAAATTACTAGATTAGATATAAAAAATAAAATTAGTTCAAAGATATACACTTGTTGCACGAAAAGATTACTTGTTGTGTTACCTGTTAGTTGAAATTGTACTTGTGATACTTATGGTAATCATATCCACTTGTAGTACTTACACATCCTCTTGTTTACCAAAACTCCATGTTATGATAAATTTAGTGATTTGGTGTGTGATTATCAATTTGATTAACGATTTAGTGATTCTATTTACAAGTATTGATGTTGGGATCCTAATAGTATCACTCTTTTGTGAGGATGGTATTAGGAACTACTCAGTCTAGTATTACATACTATTATGTTATTTCCTAGTACCATCCTCACAAAAGAGTAATACTATTAGGTTATTTCCTTAATTTTTAGTTTTAAATTACAACTAAAAATAAATGTTTTGCAAGATATTATCTATTTTAGTTTTAAATTACTAGATTAGATATAAAAAACATAATTAGTTCAAAGATATACACTTGTTGTACCAGAAGATTACTCGTGCTGTTACCTGTTAGTTGAAATTGTACTTGTGATACTTATAGTAGTCATATCCACTTGTAGTACTCACACATCCTCATGTTTACCAAAACTCCATGTTATGATAAATTTTGTGATTTGGTGTGTGATTATCAAATTGATTAATGATTTAGTGATTCTATATACAATTGTTGATATTGGGATCCTAATTATATCTCTCTTTTGTGAGGATGGTATTAGGAACTACTCAGTCTAGTATTACATACTATTATGTTATTTCCTATTACCATCCTCACAAAAGAGTAATACTATTAGATTATTTTCTTAATTTAAAGTTTTAAATTACTACTAAAAATAAACGTTTTGCAAGATATTATCTATTTTAGTTTTAAATTACTAGATTAGATATAAAAAACAAAATTAGTTCAAAGAAATACACTTGTTGTACGAAAAGATTACTCGATGTGTTACCTGTTAGTTGAAATTGTACTTGTGATAGTTATAGTAGTCATATCCACTTGTAGTACTCACACATCCTCATGTTTACCAAAACTCCACGTTATGATAAATTTAGTGATTTGGTGTGTGATTATCAAATTGATTAATGATTTAGTGATTCTATATACAATTATTGATATTGGGATCCTAATTATATCACTCTTTTGTGAGGATGGTATTAGGAACTACTCAGTCTAGTATTACATACTATTAGGTTAGTACCTAGTACCATCCTCACAAAAAAATAATACTATTAGGTTATTTCCTTAATTTTTATTTTTAAATTACTACTCAAAATAATCGTTTTGCAAGATATTATCTATTTTAGTTTTAAATTACTAGATTTGATATAAAAAATAAAATTAGTTCAAAGAAATACAATTGTTGTACGAAAAGATTAATCGTTGTGTTACCTGTTAGTTGAAATTGTACTTGTAATACTTATAGTAGTCATATCCACTTGTAGTACTCACACATCCTCACGTTTACCAAAACTCCATATTATGATAAATTTTGTGATTTGGTTTGTGATTATCAATTTGATTAATGATTTAGTGATTTTATTTACAAGTATTGATATTGGGATCCTAATAGTATCACTCTTTTGTGAGGATGGTATTAGGAACTACTCAGTCAAGTATTACATACTATTATGTTATTTCCCATTACCATCCTCACAAAAGAGTAATACTATTAGATTATTTTCTTAATTTAAAGTTTTAAATTACTACTAAAAATAAACGTTTTGCAAGATATTATCTATTTTAGTTTTAAATTACTATATTAGATATAAAAAACAAAATTAGTTCAAAGAAATACACTTGTTGTACGAAAAGATTACTCGCTGTGTTACATGTTAGTTGAAATTGTACTTGTGATAGTTATAGTAGTCAAATCCACTTGTAGTACTCACACATCCTCATGTTTACCAAAACTCCATGTTATGATAAATTTAGTGATTTGGTGTGTGATTATCAAATTGATTAATGATTTAGTGATTTTATATACAAGTATTGATATTGGTATCCTAATTGTATCACTCTTTTGTGAGGATGGTATTAGGAACTACTCAGTCTAGTATTACATACTATTAGGTTATTACCTAGTACCATCCTCACAAAAGAGTAATACTATTAGGTTATTTCTTTAATTTTTAGTTTTAAATTACTACTAAAAATAATCGATTTGCAAGATATTATCTATTTTAGTTTTAAATTACTAGATTAGATATAAAAAACAAAATTAGTTCAAAGAAATACAATTGTTGTACGTAAAGATTACTCGTTGTGTTACCTGTTAGTTGAAATTGTACTTGTAATACTTATAGTAGTCATATCCACTTGTAGTACTCACACATCCTTATGTTTATCAAAACTCCATGTTATGATAAATTTAGTGATTTGGTGTGTGATTATCAATTTGATTAATGATTTAGTGATTCTATTTACAAGTATTGATATTGGGATCCTAATAGTATCACTCTTTTGTGAGGATGATATTAGGAATTACTCAGTCTAGTATTACATACTATTATTTTATTTCCTAGTACCATCCTCACAAAAGAGTAATACTATTAGGTTATTTCCTTAATTTTTAGTTTTAATTTACTACTAAAAATAAATGTTTTTCAAGATATTATCTATTTTAGTTTTAAATTACTAGATTAGATATAAAAAACAAAATTAGTTAAAAAAAATACACTTGTTGTACGAAAAGATTACTTGTTGTGTTACCTGTTAGTTGAAATTGTACTTGTGATACTTATAGTAGTCATATCCACTTGTAGTACTCACACATCCTCATGTTTACCAAAACTCCATGTTATGATAAATTTAGTGATTTGATGTATGATTATCAATTTGATTAATGATTTAGTTATTCTATTTACAAGTATTGATATTGGGATCCTAATAGTATCACTCTTTTGTGAGAGTGGTATTAGGAACTACTCAGTCTAGTATTACATAATATTATTTTATTTCCTAGTACCATCCTCACAAAAGAGTAATACTATTAGGTTATTTCCTTAATTTTTACTTTTAAATTACTACTAAATATAAAAGTTTTTCAAGATATTATCTATTTTAGTTTTAAATTACTAGATTAGATATAAAGAACAAAATTAGTTCAAAGATATACACATGTTGTACGAAAAGATTACTCGTTGTGTTACCTGTTAGTTGAAATTGTACTTGTGATACTTCTAGTAGTCATATCCACTTGTAGTACTCACACATCCTTATGGTTACCAAAACTCCATGTTATGATAAATTTAGTGATTTGATGTGTGATTATCAATTTGATTAATGATTTAGTGATTCTATTTACAAGTATTGATATTGGGATCCTAATAGTATCACTCTTTTGTGAGTGTGGTATTAGGAACTACTCAGTCTAGTATTACATACTATTATTTTATTTCCTAGTACCATCCTCACAAAAGAGTAATACTATTAGGTTATTTACTAAATTTTTAGTTTTAAATTACTACTAAATATAAAAGTTTTGCAAGATATTATCTATTTTAGTTTTAAATTACTAGATTAGATATAAAGAACAAAATTAGTTCAAAGATATACACTTGTTGTACGAAAAGATTACTCGTTGTGTTAGCTGTTAGTTGAAATTGTACTTGTGATACTTCTAGTAGTCATATCCACTTGTAGTACTCACACATCCTCAAGTTTACAAAAACTCCATATTATGTTAAATTTAGTGATTTAGTGTGTAATTATCAATTTGATTAATGATTTAGTGATTCTATTTACAAGTATTGATGTTGGGATCCTAATAGTATCACTCTTTTGTGAGGATGGTATTAGGAACCACTCAGTCTAGTATTACATACTATTATGTTATTTCCTAGTACCATCCTCACAAAAGAGTAATACTATTATGTTATTTCCTTAATTTTTAGTTTTAAATTACTACAAAAAATAAACGTTTTGCAAGATATTATCTATTTTAGTTTTAAATTACTAGATTAGATATAAAAAAAATTAGTTCAAAGATATACACTTGTTGTACGAAAAGAATACTAGTTGTGTTACTTGTAAGTTGAAAGTGTATTTGTGATACTTATAGTAGTCATATCCTCTTGTAGTACTCACACATCCTCATGTTTACCAAAACTCCATGGTATGATAAGTTTAGTGATTTGTGTGTGATTATCAATTTGATTAATGATTTAGTGATTCTATTTACAAGTATTGATATTGGGATCCTAATAGTATCACTCTTTTGTGAGGATGGTATTACTATTATTTTATTTCCTAGTACCATCCTCACAAAAGAGTAATACTATTAGGTTATTTCCTTAATTTTTAGTTTTAAATTACTACTAAAAATAAAAGGTCATATCCACTTGTAGTACTCACACATCCTCATGGTTACTAAAACTCCATGTTATTATAAATTTAGTGATTAGGTGTGTAATTATCAATTTGATTAATGATTTAGTGATTATATTTACAAGTATTGATATTGGGATCCTATTTGTATCACACCTTTGTGAGGATGGTATTAGGAACTACTCAGTCTAGTATTACATACTATTAGGTTATTACCTAGTACCATCCTCACAAAAGAGTAATACTATTAGGTTATTTCCTTAATTTTTAGTTTTAAATTACTACTAAAAATAATCGTTTTGCAAGATATTTTCTATTTTAGTTTTAAATTACTAGATTAGATATAAAAAACAAAATTAGATCAAAGAAATTCAATTGTTGTACGAAAAGAATACTCGTTGTGTTACCTGTTAGTTGAAATTGTACTTGTAATACTTATACTAGTCATATCAACTTGTAGTACTCACACATCCACATGTTTACCAAAACTCCATGTTATGATAAATTTAGTGATTTGGTGTGTGATTATCAATTTGATTAATGATTTAGTGATTCTATTTACAAGTATTGATATTGGGATCCTAATAGTATCACTCTTTTGTGAGGATGGTATTAGGAATTACTCAGTCTAGTATTACATACTATTATTTTATTTCCTAGTACCATCCTCACAAAAGAGTAATAATATTAGGTTATTTCCTTAATTTTTAATTTTAAATTACTACTAAAAATATATGTTTTACAAGATATTATCTATTTTAGTTTTAAATTACTAGATTAGATATAAAAAACAAAATTAGTTAAAAAAAATACACTTATTGTACGAAAAGATTACTCGTTGTGTTACATGTTAGTTGAAATTGTACTTGTGATACTTATAGTAGTCATATCCACTTGTAGTACTCACACATCCTCATGTTTACCAAAACACCATGTTATGATAAATTTAGTGATTTGATGTGTGATTATCAATTTGATTAATGATTTAGTGATTCTATTTACAAGTATTGATATTGGGATCCTAATAGTATCACTCTTTTGTGAGGGTGGTATTAGGAACTACTCAGTCTATTATTACATACTATTATTTTATTTCCTAGTACCATCCTCACAAAAGAGTAATACTATTAGGTTATTTCTTTAATTTTTAGTTTTAAATTACTACTAAATATAAAAGTTTTGCAAGATATTATCTATTTTAGTTTTAAATTACAAGATTAGATATAAAGAACAAAATTAGGTCAAAGATATTCACTTGTTGTACGAAAAGATTACTTGTTGTGTTACCTGTTAGTTGAAATTGTACTTGTGATACTTCTAGTAGTCATATCCACTTGTAGTACTCACACATCCTCATGTTTACCAAAACTCCATGTTATGATAAATTTAGTGATTTGATGTGTGATTATCAATTTGATTAACGATTTAGTGATTCTATTTACAAGTATTGATATTGGGATCCTAATAGTATCACTCTTTTGTGAGGTTGGTATTAGGAACTAATCAGTCTAGTTTTTCATACTATTATTTTATTTCCTAGTACCATCCTCACAAAAGAGTAATACTATTAGGTTATGTTGGTCCCGAAACGAGTACAATCAGTGTATTGGGGGGGAATACACTGATGTCAGATTTTTCTGAAACACTCATAAAAATGCTCTTACACTCTCAGTCAGGATTTCCTGAATTACTCAGTATGCTGAAGGTCCACAGGGACAGCAGGGACAATTCAGTAATGAGTCAGATAAACTGAGTGTGAGTAAAGTGCCTGGAAGCTCAGTAGAGATAACAAACCTGCTGACTGCTAGGAAGCGGGTCAGTTAGACTACTATCTCAGTGAGCTAGAGTACTTGCGGAAAGTGAGCCCTTAGGTTCTACTCGTTTTAGTTTCTGAAAACATTTTCTCTGAACTTGCTTAGTAGACTGGTGGTTAAGGCTGAGTGCACAGTATTAAGATTCAGGATGATTGATTCAGTCCTGAAGATAAAAGCAATGCAGAATGTTCAGTTTATTATGATGACAGTTATGATCCTGAACATAATAGTAAATCAGCACACAGGGGACTTTTTAACGTGGTTCGGAGATAACCAACTCCTACGTCCACGACCTGATTTAACAGGAAGCTATCCTCAAAACCCTGAGGATAGGTACTTGGTTTTTACGTGCCAAGGGACACGAATAGCCAACTTCCTCTCTTAGGAACTGACCCCTGGGCGTTTTACAAGTCCCAGTCCTTCTAACCAACCAATCTCATACCCTGAGTGGTTTGGTATTCTAGTTTCCAACTAAGATAGCTCTAGCAATACAAAACAATGCTAAATATTAGAGCTATCGATCTAAGCAAATACAGAGTGAATCCTACTACAACACTAGGGAAATTTAATTACAGAGTGTTGTTTATAGTATGCTTTGAAAGCTTGGATTCTTGAGAGTTTTCTCTTGGAGTCTTACTGACATTCTCTTTGTCTCTTGTCCCATAGCATAAATAACCTTTTTGCCTTGGACTTACATGGTTCAAGTGATCTGAACTACTGCCCGAGCCTGATAGATTATTCAGCCCAGTATGTGTAACCTTTTTGCTTTGGACTTATCAGCACAGCTTGATAGATTACACTTACTCTTCACTGACTAAGATCTGTCCTGAGTATGCTTGGTGTACTCAGTAAAAACATCAGCCAATGGTACTTCAGGATTGACTTCAGGACGGATTAACAGGCTTTGATCTTCAGCTTCAGACCAGGCAATCTTCAGCAAGACTGACTGACTCCTTCAGGATGGATTATACTTCAGACTTCAGTAAATTGGGTCGACTCCAAAATTCTTCAGTCTTCAGCAAGTTCCTCCTGTACTGAATTCCTAACCTAACTATCCTGAACTATTTGATCCTGAACAACTATACTTAGGCAGATTCATCAGGGGTTTTGGGATCTAATCAAAATACTCAGATTGTCCCAACAATTTCCCCCTTTTTGATGATGCCAAAACCCTTATGAAAATTCCTATTCATCTATACAATCAACTGACTTAGTCAGTGAGAACAACTCAGTACCACCTGACAAACTAGGTACTTAGTCTATAAGATGAAAACAAGGAATGGGTTAGTACAGTTCTTGATAAGGATTCAGAAAAGTAAATTCAGGAGTCAACAAGAAGTTGTACTCAGGAAAAATAAATAACTTCATTGATTGATTTAAGAGTTACAATTATCCTGAAGTTATTACAATTCCTGAACAACAATTTCCTGATCTATTCTTCATCCTTATTCTAAGCAGCTAGAGGAATTTCATACATCTCCAAGACTCGGTTCAGGACCTGCTTCATCCTGTTCCGATCACCAACGGCCCCGGCAGCGCGTCCTACTCTGACGACTTCTTCTGATATTGCTTTCCGGTCCAGTTGCTTGGAGTTCCTGAAGAGTGGAGGAGGATACTTAATGAATTCCGGAGGAGCAATCTCTACACCTTCTGTGTCAGCATGTCTGATTATTTCAGCCCATAGATCCGGATGCTCCTGTGCCATCCAGTGATGGAGTATGACGTCTTTTTCTTCAGATTGATCGTCCCATAACCCCACCACATAGAATAGGTAAGCCCACCTATTCCGGATCGGAATCCACACCTCCAACATCTCAACTGGAATGAAGTCCTCGACGAACTGAAGAGGAGGTGGACCTTGATCTGGACTGACCACTAACTTCCTCTGAGTCTTCGTTCGAGATCCAGAAGGCACTGTTTTCTTCTTCTGAATCTGCGAAGTCAGGTACTCATTGGACTCTTTTAACCGTTGGATCTGACTGAGCAGCGAAATCTCCTTCATCTTCGCTATCTTCTCCGCCTCAGTCATCACCACCTTTTCCTGATTGGTCAACCCTGGATGCATCTGTTCCTCCATCTCCTTATACAAAGGTTCCAGAGCGAGATCCTCAGAGGGCCTCAACCTCTTCGGCTCTGAACCTTCAATGGCTTCGATGGCAGCGACGGACCTTGTCCTTTTTCTATCCGCCGCTTTCAGTTCAGGGGGGAAGTTCTTCTTCTTGGCTTTACCAGTAGTAGCAGTTTGTTTCTTCCCTTCTTCCCCCTTTTTGGCATCATCGTCATTAATTCGCTTGACAACATCATTTACTGACTCTGCCAACAACGTGAACTGACTATCCATCTCAGTCTGCTTGCCCTGCAGTTGCCCAATCTACCCTGCCATCCCTCTTAGGCCGACACTGAGCTTATCAATGGCTGAATTGTGTGCTGCCTTCAGTCGACCTTCAAAGTTCGCCATTCTGTTATCTAGGGCAGAGGCAATTTCAGCTTTCTCCTGTGCAGACATCTCACTCAGCAGCTCATCCTTCAGTTCAGCCTTCAGCTTGGCCAACTTTTCATCAACCAGTTGATCAATTCTTTCAGGCAGTTGTTGATCAAGAAAAGTGGCAAGCTTGTTCTCCTGCTGAGTTTGCGCATCAGAGACCATTTGATTGCAGCTTTGAATGACCCCTTTTGCTTGCTCAGAGATAACAGTGAGATCTACTGAGTGTTGAGTTCTGACTTCTCCAAGAAGATCAATGGCAGCATTCATGTCAGATCCTATATCATTCAGGTCACGATCCAGTCTATTCATCTTCTTGTTCAGCACTTCAGAATTTGAACCAACCCTACTAGTATTTCTCTCGACGAGGATTACCCTTCTGTTAAGATTGGCAAGAGCTCGTGAGGAGTTCTGAACATATAGTGCCTCGGGGGTGATCCATTTTCCTCTGACTCGGACCAGACCTGGTGGACCCTCTCCTGAAGCCTCCGCAGTCCCGGGTCCCAGAATTGCTTCATCGGCCGGTGCACTGACCCCTTCAGTACCACCTTGCTGAGCATCATTAGCAATCTCAATCATCTCCTTCTCAGCTTCCTTCTCCACTTCAACTCTTTGAGGCTCGGGCTCAGGATAAATGCGAAGGACAGTTCTGATAAAGTCTGCCATCTTGATCAGGTGATGTAGAGAATTAACGTCAAAATGATCAAAGAGGGCAACTTCTGATTCAGCAATATTGTCCCATCCTCTCAACTCTCCGAGCTGACTGAGTTCAGGCCAGGTGGCGTTCCGGATCATAGCAAAGGTGCGAAGCTGCACAACTGCTTCCTTCTGAGCATCTGAGAGGTCAGGAAACCTTCTCTCCACCATCTCAGCAGCCGTTCCCCTTGCCACTATCTCAAAGTCTGTCAATGTGTTCTCGTCAGGCTCAGGGAATGGCCACGGAGCTTCAGCCTGAACTCCTTCAGAAACCTCCTTCTGAACTGGTTCCCCCTGATCCTCACCCGAGGGGGCCTCCATACCCTGATAAGTTGAAGCAATGTCAAGAATCAGTGGGTTAGGATCAGTGGATGCAACATCCAGAATGGCAGAGATAGGGGCGATTTCAAGTGCAGCCTGAGCTGATTCCCACTCCGGATGCGCGTGCTGAATCATTTCTTCAGTAACCTTCTCTTCCACAAGCTTTTTCTCTCGCTCTCCAAACCCCGGATATAAGAATTTCAGTTTCTGTTGCTTGGGTCCTGAGCGCTTGGGCTTGTCCTCCGCTGGCTTTGCAATATTGGACTCTGAAGATATGCCCGCCTGAGCCTTGACTCTCCCAGTCGTGCTCGCCTGAGCCTTCTTCTTCTGAGTCTGTGGTCTTTTCTTGGTGCTAGCATCACCGGAATAGGCTCTGAATAGATCGATCTTCGTTGGAATCTCGAGTGATTGGGCCTGATCCACATCACCGAGATCCAGGGTCTCCAAGATCAGAGAAATCTTGGTGCCAAAGTGCATTTTGGCCTCAAATGTTACCTGACCCTCCGGCGAGTATTTGATCTTATTGGTCTCAGCTACCAGCAATTGGAGGAAGTAATCCTCCCAGTTAAAGTTATGCACTGAGGCGTCAGAGATTGCCATCATTGTATACAGTTTTGGCCGCGAGATCTGCTCTAGCCCTCCTGCAATCCCCATCACGCCATGACTTGTCAGGTCAAAGAAATGACGATTCTCTGTCCTCAGCACGGATTTATTCAGGCCCGACTTCAGGACCACATCACCATCGCAGAGTGACTGGAGGTAATCCTTCTCAGTCCCAAACCCAAAATCAACAGGGCTTCGACCAGAATGCGGAAGATTAAAAACCTCCTTAATCTTCTGCCTCAGATTTAGAGTGACCTACCTCCTAGTCATCTCTTCCTCACCATTCTTCCCCTTTACACATGAGGTCAGGGGAATGCATGTCTCCCACTCCTGGGAGTCCTTGTTCTGCGCCATTTTAAGAAAGAATGCAGCAACAAGTCTGGGGTGCAATCTCTGGGGTCTGGCAGTGATGAAACGAAGGAGACCTGCATTATTGAAAAGCTCCTTTACAGGGAGTATATCAGAATGATTGGAAGTAAAATCTCCATATGGTTCCCAGTGAATTTCATTTCTTAGATGAAAAAGATTTCCAAAGAATGAATCTACGGAAGGAGAAGCCATGGAAATAATATGAAGAATGAAGAAGGTCGATTCACAGAGAGAAATATATCAAGAAAAGATTTAGGTGCATAAAAGTTGCAATAGCACAAACTTCCCTTATTTATACTAAAATTCAGTTTTAATCGGATGGCTCAGAAAATAGTGACTTATGAGATTCAATGATTAAGATTAAAGCGCAAGATGCATGGAGACTCTTCGGATTTTCAAAAGTAATGGGTCAAAACTTTATTGAAAACTGTTCCCGCCCACTGTGCATTAAATGCGCGTCAGAGCATGTACGTATTTAATTCAAATAAATTATATTAAATAATGACCGAATATTAAATGAATGGCTGGGATTAAAAGACAAATTAAATTGATTTGACAATACGGCAAACAGTATCAAGGATATTGCACGCAAGATCTGATGACTGAAAGAAAATCAGGAAACATACCAGTCAGTCAGATTTGTATTCTGACTGATACCACATGTGACCTATCAGGATGACAAATCCTGAGTTCAGTGTCCTGAATCTTAGTCAATCTATACTGATCATCCTTTTCATACTGAATGTTCCCTCTACAACCATTCACAATCTCTCTGAGATTCCTTCATCCTGAGTCCATATTAGTCATTCCCCATGACCTTGAGCATTCTGATCAGAGATTCAGATTGAATCTCCTAAGCCTGGGTCAAGGAGTCCTAATTCTACTGATAGCTCAACAAATCTGGTTTCAGGCAAAGCCTTAGTCAGTATGTCAGCTCTCTGCTTATCAGTAGGGACTCTCTCCATCCTGATGTCCTTTTTCTCAACATGATCTCTGATAAAGTGATGCCTGATGTCTTCATGCTTACACCTTGTGTGTAAGACTGGGTTTTGGGATATGGCAATGGCACTATTATTGTCACAATAAATTGGGACTTCAGTGACCTAAACTTGGTAGTCTCTCAGTTGCTGTTTCAGCCAAAGGATCTGAGAACAACAACTGCCTGCAGCCATATACTCAGCCTCAGTAGTAGATGTTGCAACACTGGTTTGCTTCTTAGAAAACCAAGAGATCAGTTTACTCCCTAGAAACTGACATGTGCCTGTAGTTGATTTCCTATCAAGCCTACAACCTCCATAATCTGCATCTGAATAGCCAGTCAGTTCTAGGTTGTCATCAGAGGGATACCAAAGTCCTAGATTGACTGTACCTCTCAGGTATTTCAGTATCTTTTTGGCACTCTCTAGATGACTCTTCTTTGGATCAGACTGATACCTTGCACAAACTCCAACTGCATAAGTGATGTCAGGACGACTAGCAGTCAGATACAATAAGGATCCTATCAGTGCCCTATATTCAGTCTGATTTACTGAGACTCCTTCTTTGTCAGGATCCAGCTTCTCATTTGTGTTCATGGGAATGCGTGAGACTTTGCTGGACTGAACTCCAAATTTCTGAATCAAGTCCCTCGCATACTTGGACTGATTAATGAAAATTCCGGAGTCAGTTTGCCTGACTTGGAGACCCAGAAAGAAATTCATTTCTCCCATCATTGACATCTCAAATTTCCCAGTCATCAGCTTGGAGAATTTCTCACAAAGCTTCAGATTAGGAGATCAAAAAATTATGTCATCCACATAAATCTGAACTAAGAGAATGTCCTCCCCTTCGGATATCCGAAAGAGAGTCCTGTCCACTGTTCCTTTCACGAACCCGTGGTCTATCAGGAATTGGGATAATGTATCATACCAAGCTCTCGGAGCTTGCTTCAGGCCATAAAGAGCTTTCTTCAGGTGATATACCTTATTACCAACTTCAAATCCAGGAGGTTGCTCAACATACACCTCTTCATTCAGTACACCATTCAGAAAAGCACTCTTTACGTCCATCTGATACAC
>JAPKLY010001250.1:0-26407 GCA_026898435.1 Prunella vulgaris
AGCTGATCTTAACTCCTCTGATGTTCTACTCTTGGTGCTCCAGTGTCAGCTGCTTAAGTCTTCTGTCTTCTGGAATCGGCTAAGTCCTCAAGGCCTTAGCTGGTCTTCTTTTCTACGATAGCTTCGGATCTTCTAGGTAGCAAGGTGAATTCCCCCTTACACAAACCTATCTAATCCTAACTACTCATCAGCTGACTAACAGGTTCAGCTGGTCCTATTACAAGCTGATTGGTTTATTATATCATCAAAACAACTAACAGGAATATCCTAACAATTTCCTCAAATGCTTGCAAGCACCATAACATTACAAATACAGAAAATAAAATTTTGAATATAAAAATAAAATAATAAGTAAATATAAGTAAACAAAAACTAAATTTTCATACTTGCTCTGCCACATCCAAATATTCAATTGCCAGTAATCATTGACAAAGTGCAGGGATAACATCATGCCTAGCAAGAAAACCCGCGGAACGGGGACTAACATCACACAAATAAGTTATAACTCTTACAGAAAGAAGCTTATATCTGGATTACTTCCATGCCTAGCTAATTGCACAAGTATTGAAGAAAATGAGTCCACCATTAAACTTAATAAAGAATTATTACTACAAAAGGATTACAAATCACATAGCTCAGGAAGTAGAGCAAACTGCCCGAATTCCTCCACCTCCTCAGTTAAGTTTTAGAGCACTTTCTTGAACTTGCTTCGGTCATCCAACAATCGATTCCTATATTCATGAGTTCTATTGTCAGAATTGCAAGACCCATATGATGATTCTTTCTGTATATCACCCTCTGATCAAGCGGTAAACAATTCGAGTTGACAATTAACCCTTACAAGAGAAATAAAAAAAAGGCTAATGTATGTAACTTCAAAAATAATATCTACCAAAAAAAGAGATGAACCATGAATAACAGAGAAAATGTGTTGAGCAACCTTTATACAAATGCTGGAGGATCAAATATCTGCCGGGAGAAAAGGTTTAGTTTTCTATCTGGAAAAATATATATGCTATGAAGAAATAACACGATTCATAAACAACACTTTGACCAACATTTTTTATGCCCATCATGATAATATGGTTACTAACAATTCAACACACAATATATCCATGAAAAGAACATAATAGACAGACAAATTGAGTCACAAAAGTTACCTGAAAAGAGTGAATTGAGAAACAGAAATTACAGAAAACCAAAACTAAAAAAATAGATACAGGAGCATGTTCCTATTGAGAATCGGAGGATCGAAGGAGGCGATTCATTGGAGAAAGAAAAACAATCTCTATCCCCTTTCCAATCTAAATTCTATCTCCAGGTCGCAAATAATTCAACACACAAGATTTCCATGAAAAGACCATAATAGACTAACAAATTGAATCGCAAAAGAAGCATAAAAAAGAGTGAATCGAGAAACAGAAATTACAGCAAATCAAAACTGAAAAGATAGATACAGGAGCAGGTTTTCATCGAGAATCAGAAGAATGAAGGAGATAATTCGTCGGTGAAAGAGAAGAATCTCCATCCCCATTTTTTATATTTGGTAAAATATATGCACTATGAAGAAATAACATGATGCATAAACAACAGTTGAACCATCATTTTTTTATGTTAATCATGATAATATGGTCACTAAGAATTCAAGACACAAGATTTACATGAAAAGACCATAATAGACAAAAAAAATTAAGTCACAAAAAAGAGTGAATCGAGAAATAGAAATTACAGCAAAACAAAATTGAAAAGATAGATACAAGAGCATATTTTTTCATCAAGAATCAAAAAATCAAAGGAGATAATTTGTTTGAGAAAGAGAAGCAATCTCCATCCACATTCCAATCTCAATTCCACTCCTGGTCACTACCCATTCAACACACAAGATTTCCATCGAAAGGCCATTATAGAAAAATAAGTTGTGTCACAAAAGTTACCTAAAAATAGTGAATCGAAAAATATAAATTACAGGAGCAGATTTTATTCTATAGCCCAGATAATTCTGCAGAAGTCGACTGTCATATCCACCTTTAATATACGTACCTGGATAAAGTTCTCTCTATCTCTATCATCCTAACAGAGATATAAGGGGGATTAAAGTTAGTAGACAGTATACATTTAATGTGCATCTCTTTTATTGCCAGAATTATGTGTAGTATTCATACATATGTTATGTTGATGCTGCATTACATGCAGATTGCCTTGGGCAATGGTTAAAGAGGGAAACACTTATCCTATTTGCAGAATTACTATCAAATATCACTAACACAAATCATTTGCATTTATCATAATTTTTATTTCACATACCATTCCTGTTCCTTGATCAGGGTTCTCAATCTGAAGCCTTCCGCGTAGATTGCCTAGGGAAACAGTTACAGAGGGAAAAGTTTATCCCAATTGCAGAATTTCTATCAAATAGACAAACACAAGTTGCTTGCATACCATTCATCCTTAATCAGGGTTCTCAATCTGAAGCCAACTACCAACCAATAAATATTTCATAGGCTTTCAATGAAAGGTTTTTAATAATATTCACAATTCAGTTACTGAAGAATATGACCATATATAATTAAATGCTAAAGAACATCTACCTACTCAGTAAACTAGTGCTATTGTATTACAATGGTAAGTTAAGAAAACATATTATATGATTCATTTTTCCTTTATTTTAATTGAAATTAATATGCTCAACTACATGATAGAAAGGGATAAGATTAGAGATAGGGGTTTAAGATAAGTGGCTTGAGGGAACTGCTATGAACCAGTACAACCATTGCAGGGGCAGACAACAAACCATCATAGGCTAAATCTGCACATATGATCAGAATATCCAGCTCCATATGCATGGAAAGACAAAACATCCCTCAGGCTCGTGATTCAGCTATTTCTGGTGGAGGTCGAGTATCAAACAGGCTGGACAGGGGGTGACAGATAGGCTGGACAAATTCAACATTTGAAACCTATTAGAAAGGTTCCAATCGAAGAAAGTCACCAGGACGAAGAACCTAATGATTTAACCTGCACAATACACCTAACAAATTATGTCCCAGAGGACACAATAAGATTCACACCTTATTATGATTATAGTTTCCATGTAGAACGCACAGATGAGTCGTTAAGTCCCCACAAACTGCAGCACTTCTCCGACACGTTTTATGCTAACTTTTGAAGTATGGCAGTTCAAATGTCTTTTTCCACTGAATAAATTAACTTCATTTCACTCAGCTGCTGCGCATGTTTTAGGAAGAATATGGTGTTAGTTAAAAAGTTGTCAGCTGAAAATAAATTCCACATTTCAATTAGTTATGCCAGCATCAGAGTTAACACATTCTATTAGACACCAGATACTGCCCTCTGTCCAATAAACTTAGTTACATTTTTTTAGCACGACGGTTGGCGGTTATGAGCAGGTGCAGCCTTGAAGACCTCAATCAATTACAGGGCTCTTGAATCTTGATAAAATGATGATTTACAAAGATCAACTGAGACACATTTTACCCACGAAGTTTTCTTACAGAAGAATACAAGTTGACAACTTGATTATTAAAACACAAACAAACAATAGCCGCCATCAATATTTTATGCCATCATGATCTAACAGCACTAATCAAAAGAAAAGTTCTCACAACTCAGTGCATCAAAGAAACAGATCCCAAATCGAAATGGTACCTTAAAATCAAAAGCCTGAAATGTTCTTCAATTTCACCCACCATTTTCCAACTATCTTAAAAGCATAACCTTTGCAAGCACCTAAACACAAAAATCAAAACCCATCATAAAAAAATCCACAATCTTGAATTCTTAGCATTAGTAAAGAAACAGTAAACTGACATTAGATATTAAATACGGCATTCAAGAAAATAGATGAGGGAGGATAATGATGTGATCCTTTCTCTCTCCAGAGAACAAAGTTTATGAGAGAGATTGGGATGTAACAAGAGCTACTTCTTTGGATTGAGATGGAAAATTATTGAATTTTGAAGAAAGATGGAGACTTTGAATGGTCTTATTAACAGTAAAGAAGTTTTATGGTGGGTTTATAGCTCCAGTTGCATTTTTGGTCCATTTGGTTTGGTTCCTTTCAAATTTCTCATTCATCTTAAAGGTTACAGAAAACCCCAAACGACAACTTCAAAAAATATCATAATCCACTAATCGAAATAATAATATCAACATTTCAAATATACAAATCTAACCCAAATATCAACAACATAATTAAAGCTCAATCAAAAGAAATGAACGATAAAGGTTTTTTCATACAGATTCCTTCAAAAATGCAAACAGAAAATGATTTTCATGCTTTGTTACCTGAAATTCAGAATTCTACAATAGAATCAATCCCAAAATATCGACAACCTCTTCAAAATTGCTGAATCTATCACACGCACGACAAGAAACAAATTGAAGCGCACTGCCTCTCACTGAAACATCAAAATATAATATCAAAATAAACATGAGCAATCAATAAACAAACATCGCATCTGAAGATTAACAATAATTTCAAATGGAAATCAGATAGCAATACCTAAAAGAGGTTTTAGGGGTCTGACAGGTAATTGGCAGCATCAGATAGTTAAGAGAAAGTTATTGATGCTTGAAAATGAGCCTTTATCATATATTTATAAAGAGGCCACCTACCTTCTCACCATACAAGATAAATTTCACCTTATTATTACATAAACTGCCTAACCATTTGCTAGATTTGAACATTAACATTAAATATTGATTATTCAGTAATGGCAAATGCAAGGGGCTCATCAGCAATGCACGTATTATAAAAGGAATAGAAAAAATTTGCACTTAAATGTCATATGCACTCACATTACACACAAAAAAAAAAAGTTCGAGAAGTCATATCTTTTACTTAACAAACTATACACCTAGGAAAAAAAATCATTTAATAAATATATATATATATATAGGAGAAAGGATGTTCAAAGTTCAAATAACCTGTTGCTGGAAGGATAACAGCACCCGAAACCCAAACCCATATGCATTTCCAGAGAAACCAAATTTAGCTAGAGATGGTTCTCGACATGAAATTGAAGTATCCTAAATTTACTTCTCAAACAACCAAACGTATAAAAGAAATAATGCACATAGCTAAAAAATTTACCTGTTGCATCAAAGGTTTACAAGAATCAAAGCCCAAAAATATGTGAGGCCGCTGAAAAATGAGGAAGGTTGTCGAGGGATGAGTTGAAAAGTGGAGATATATGGATAATAGACTGAAAGTAGATGATCAATTTACCATAAAGAAAAACTAACCAGCAATGTGGGAAGCGATGTGGTGGCTGCTGTGGGACGTGGGCTTTGCCGGAAGAATGAAAAAGAGACGAGCGCTGAAACTCCTCTGATCATGATGGAATATGAAAAAATTTAATGGTAAACTTTACAAAAATTATCCTTGAGGTTCTATCTATTTACTAAAAATAAATTCAATTATGAATACAGCTTACACGATCAGCACAAAAAATAAAATAAAAATACGAACCCAAGTTCTTGTCAAGGGTTTTGGAGAACTGATGATCTGGAGGAAGGACCTTCAACCGCTGCTTGAGGATTCATTTACGTTCTTTGAACCCACACAACTTCAACTGCTGCGTGAGGATCCATCTTCTTTCTTTGAATTCACACAACTTGTTGTACTGCTTCGCCCTCTACTCGTACAATGGGAGGATCAAGTGGAGGCTATGGGGCGGAATGAAACAGCAACAACTGACGATTAGGATAGACATCAAACAAATCATCATTGTAGTTGTCCTTACATGTAAGAACCACAAAAGGAATTCAGAATGCAATGCAACCGCCGTCATCTGCTTGAGGAGAAAGAGACGGGTCTGGCCGTCTGGGAGAATGAAGAGAGGAAGAAAGAGTGACGGGTGGTTATCAATGCAGATGAAGGATTGAAATGAATGAAAGAGGAAGAAAGAGAGACGGGTGTGTATGCACGATGGAAAAATATAGAGGGACAAAACCGTCCTAAAATGTTTTACATAGCTAAGCCTCTTTTTAATATAGTATAGATATTCCCTTCCCTACCAAAGAGCCAACACTACTACCTTGATAAAGTCCTCAATGATGTCTGAACGATTTGTCATTCAAGTGGTGGAGAACTTAGACTCATGCCAAGTTTATGGTAGTAGATGTACTTTGTATGATGATTGAGAGAACCTCAAACACTTGAGAGATGAGCTATACACTTTCTTCTGAGGATCTTGACTCATTGACTTGATTTCGTGCTCATTGATTCTTTGTTGATGGTTGATTAGATGACATTACATTTTAGACTTGCATGATATTAGGTGATGTTTTCATGACACTTGACTATGTGCTTGATGCTTCATTGATACAATTATTCTCCTATCTTATCGCTTCGTTGCTCGAGGCCGTGCAACAATCTCGTTTGGGGGGTGATTAGGGTCATAATTGCATCATTTTGCATCTATTTTGATATGGTTTGATGAGTTTATGTTCATATTTGACCCTAATATGCTATACATTGTGCTATTGACCCCATGTTGGCAAGAAAGTGTGTTTTGTAGTGAAAAAAGAGCAAAAACGAGGAGTTCATGATTATAGTGAAGGAGACGAGGTGATTCGAGCATGTGGAGAAGTTCAAATGACTCAAGGGAAGACCTTAGGAAGCTCGGAGGAGAAATCGGATCGAAAACGAAGAAGTTGGAAATCGAACGGCACAAAGTGGTTTCGATCGCGCGCCGAATGAGATGTGGTCGTGCGCCCAGATTCAGACTCGAGCGCTAGGGCTCCGTGCACCTTCGTGCGCGACTGGGTTGGTCGCGCGGTGGTTAGTGCTTGGTCGCGCGCCTTTGGCATTTTCCGGCAGATTAAGGGTGTTTTCGTCTTTTGCGCGTTTAATGAAGGGCACTTTGGTCTAAGCATTGTGGACACTATAAATACCTCAAGGATTAGACTTTCAAGCATTCCCTCATTATTCTATTTTCTTAGATTAGTTTAGAGAGAGAAATAGGTGGTTACAAATTAGATTAGGAGTTAATTTCTTACTTCTTTCTTCAATTACTTTTGATCCATCCATTGGATCGTTAATCCGTTTGTTGCTTTAGATTCATATCGTCGTTATCTACATTTCTACGGTTCGATTGTGTATTTCAAGTTCTGGATTAGAAGATAGAATTTCAAGGTTTGATGATTGTATTTTCAATTCCATCTATATTTGGTAAGTTTCTTTTTAATTCTCTTGTTTTAGAGTTTAATAATGATGATTAGATTCTTAATTGTTGATTTCCTTTCCAAATTAGCCATGGGCTAATCCCTTGTTGCATTGTTGTATGGATACTTTGTTGTAGTTTAGTGTTCTATAAATCCTATGCTTGATTAAGTGATCTTGATGGATTAGTTCTCTTAATTGATGAATTGTATGAATGTTTGGAATGTCAATTGGATGTTTAGAGCTTAAGTGGATTAGCAACATATGAGAATTGAGTTGATTCATAGAAGTTCTTGATTGAATATTGTGCATGCCAAGTGTTTTATTAAATGCTCTTAAGTCAATGAGAATTGTTTAGGAGTAAAGACCTCTCAATTAGAATATTGAGTGTTGTTAGAGAGATCCAGACACTTGATAGAGCCATTTAACTTGTGTTGTTAGATAGATCTAGACACCAGTTAGAGTTATAGCTTGATTAAGATATCAAGAACCCTTATGAATGCTAGGATGGATAGGATACTAGGTGAACCATAGTAGGATTACTCCAATGCACACACATCACTCACTTGCTCATCTCCAAGAGGTGATAGTTAGATTTTACTTTGCTTTGTTGAAGTAGATAGAAATTATGACCATTTTTCTTACTTTCCTAGCTATTAACCTTTGTAGACATTCATTACTTGCTTGATATCGCATCGTTTCCTTGTGTTCGATATTTTTATTACTTGGTTAACTTGCCACGTATACGACGACCACGTACACTTGCGTGAGACACGAAATTGGCTAACACCAACGGTTGCAGATTATAATGTGGCTACTACTACTATTTTCTTTCTAAAGTTATGTGTGCTTATTTTTTGTGGAATTCATTTCAGAAATACAAATGGAGCGCCCAATTGCTGAAGACCTTTCAAAACAGGGCATTTACTTGTGAATATAAGTAAGCGAATAATAGATTCACATAAATCATTAATGTTATTCCAATTTCTCAAAATGTAACTTTTTTTTAGTTTTGTCATGATACCATTGTAGCCTAGAGAAACTATGATAAAAGTGTGGCAGTAGGCAAGTTAAGGTAATAATCGTGTGTCAATAGTTGCCTTCATATATTTAATTGAAAGATTTTAAAAGGTAAGGCTACCATGGATACATCCTTATCTTTTCTTACAACACCCTAATGAAGTGACTCTAAAACTACAAATGTTAATGTGTAACCCGTCTTTGAACTGTGGAAGAATTAATTAGTTATATAATCTTTAGAACCAATTGTTTGCTTGTATTCACCCCCCTTGTAGTAAGCATGAAATTGAGGCTCTATATTACAAATCCCTCCCAGTATACACTGGAGGAACTCTCAGCCGTCGATAGGCCCCTATTGAAGAGAGGAGAAAATGGCTAGCGCATGATACACCGAGATCACCCCAACTTGTGTTTCATGGTATTAGACCTTATGATTACGCATTGTGTTTAAAGTATATATATTAGCTTAGATGAGTAACATACTAGTATATTTACCTTTGTATTAATGAAATTTTATTAATGGGATAAACTTATATTACCTTTTATTTAGCATTGAACATTTGATTATCTTTCCATGTTAGGTTTGGAGCAGAAGAGTTTGCAGAGGATGCAATTAACTGGTATTCGCCATTATCAATTGTTAGTTTATGCTTTCACCCCTTATATTCTCAAATCATCCAAAGAGGTCTAGTGATGTGGATCCTTCTCCACCTTATAACATGTTGAGAAATGTGTTGTATATGAATGCACATTTTGGTAGGAGTGCTACATGACTGGTAAATTTGACCTTTCATGCATTTTTTTTTTTTAAAAACTTCATTTTATTTTATTGAGACATCTTACCTACATTGGAATTTTGTAATCTTGAGGAAAAAATGCACTGAACACTTTTTGAGACTTTGCTTGCATAATGTGGACCTGCATATAAAGGTATAATGGTTTGGAGGGTTAAAATAAGTGATGTAGACATCTACTTGTCCCCCTCTCCATAGAATTTAATTTATCTCATATCATATATGATCCTTCAGGGAAGCAATATGAGCTAATACTGAGAAAGACCAATATAAAAATTAAGTCCCAATTAGCATGCTAAGAGATGTCCTACTTGATGAAAAAGTATTATCACCAGCACCTATGCATTTTTGAATTGTTTATTTTTTAAATCTCTGAAATGAAGGAAAATATAAATTCAACCTGATTAAAATGAGAATAGTGCAGCCTCACGCTTTATTATGGTTCTTTAGTAACACTAGAAATTTTCTAATTTTTTCCTGGGTTTAGGTGTGAACCACTTCCAACATATCCAAGGACGTATGATATATCTGGTTCATGCAGAAGGACTAATATCTGTTGAACTTTCAGAGAAGCCAAGATGTCGTATGATGTATATGTTCAGTGATATAGACCTTATACTTAGTCCTGAGGTATAATAATGAGTTTTAAGTTTCAACATAGGTGTTGCTTAAACTTACTCTATAAAACAATAAATGAGTCTTGACATGAAAACACATACAGTAAACTACATGTACCTATGCCAGGAAATTGTATAAATGATTAGAATATTAATTTCAATACTTCAAATATAGTTGAAGGCCGCATTTTTTATGTTCGCCATCTTGAAGTACTCAAACTTGATCAGAACATATGTTATCATAAAATTTCCATGTCAATGATAACAGTGTAATAAGAGTGTACTTTGCAGTTTAGTCCCCACAATCGATGTTAATCTTCAGCTACAAGAGAATGCTTACTCATTTTTCCTTCTTACTGAATGACTTCATCGCCCTCTCTCTTCATCTTTCTCTTTTCATCGAATGACTATTCATCTCTCCCTCTCTCTTTTCTTAACGTATTAGTATTCAATCCTTTCAATAATTAAGCCCAACATCCTCCCATTGTTGACATATCCACACATCAATTTATTTTCCCCATTCCTTTTGCATTAACATTCGTATTTCTCAATTGTATCATCATCAATTTTGTAAATTTTGAAAAGAAAATTGGAAATCTATGAATGACTAGGTAGGGGGTGAGGGATAAATTTTTTTTAGGCTTTAAATCCAGTTCTACTTATTCTATTCTACAAATAGGTTTTGGATTGCCCTACTATATGAAGCGGTTTCTCCTAGAGGGAGTTTCTCCGGATAAATAACGGCAAAAAATTGATAATAAAAAATGTGGAGCAGTTCAAGGGGAGAATCCACCAGTGACGGTGAGAAATCCTTTGATGATGCACTAGAGACGGATTCCAAGAGCCGACACCAAAAGCGAGAAGGTTCTTGCCTATCAAGGGTCTCGCATCTACGAAGCCAAGGTATGTCCACAAATACCGTTTTTTTCTTAGAGTTAATTTGGTTCAATGAATAAGATAAATAATTCAAGATAGATTAGACAAGATTATAATCTAGAGATTATTATTTAGGAGTTAAATAGTATATTTGGATTGATGGATTAAGATAATTAGTAGTGTAAGATAATTTCATTTTGAATGTTTGAATTGTAAGATTAATAATAAAAACATATGCAATTGACAATTTTATCCTCTATATAATAAACAAAAATAAAGTGAATTATGATTTTCATTTTCAATAAAAGCGGAGTATTTTAGTAAAGATAAAAATTATGGATTATTATCATACATCTACCCTAAGATAATATTATCTTTCATTCATAAGATAATTGAATTTTAGTTTTGGATTTTTTATTAATCTTGGACTTTTGTCCATTAAACCAAACATCAAATTAAATAAGATAATTTAATTTATCTTAGCTTATCTAACGAACCAAATGAGGCCTTAGGGTATTTATTTTCGTTCAACTTAATTATGTTAGAAATTTCTTTTGTACGATTATTGTTAAAACTCTCAGTTATCACCAGTATCTGCAAGTCATGAGTGTAGAATGAATATTGGAATTTCTTTTTAGAAAGCTTGCCTTATTGGATGTTTTGTTGGATATATAACATATGTGTTTTTTTTTTACATGCTAGGGATCACAGTTTTTTTAGTCGGCCTTGTTATAGAATGGCTACATATGTAAATGTAGTGATATCTCGATAAGATTTAGAATAGATCTCACAATTAGGGATTCTGTTATTTGTTTTGCATTTACTGATAATTTATGTCCATGCTTATATTTATTTCTCTATTGGAAATAATAATAATAATAATAATAATAATAATAATAATAATAATTGTTGATGGGCGAGCTACTCGGGGAAAATCAGGGAATTAGGAGGCCCAACACCTTGGAGGTCGCCTATGAGCTCGCTGGAGTGCAGGACGCACCTCCGACATCCAGGGCGCCGACTTCCGAGACACCGCCTGTTATACAAACGCCAAGGGCACCAAGGAGTCAGAACTCGCCCAAGTGCTCACCTCAGAGCTCGCCTGTTAGTCGATAGGAACCCGATGGTGCGCTCTTTTTCCCCTCTGTCCGGTTTATCCACAAGGGTGGTTTACGGCGAGGTTTTTATGAGGCCCATCTAGTCTAAGGCATAGTAGTAGGACGAGGCACGACATAGGGAGCAGTGTGAGAGACCAAGATGAGGGTAAGGAACCCTCGTCAACACCGGAAGCCATATAGGCTCGTAAGGTGCCGTCTCACACTCACACACCTATAAATAAAACCTCCCTTGTACTATTCACACATTTCACACAATTAATACAATTCCTACTGCAATATTTCTCTTTCTAAACTCTCTCCCTCCCCAAGAACATAAAATCACAAGATTATTGTTTGGTAGAATTAATCCGTTATAAAGAGCCACATAAACGAACACGATTAAGAAATTCTATCAACAAGTTGGCGCTAGAAGGAGGGTTCGAACCTCCGAATCTGAAAATTAAAAATTTCAAGAACAAAAAGTTAGGGTGGGTTTGAAGATTTGAAGATTTGAAGGTGTTCTTGATAAAACTCAAGAACACTTGAAGATACACATACACATTCATTTCTTTGAACGAAAAACCCAGATTTCCGGACGAAAACCCGAATTCTCAAATTCACAAATTCTGTCCGGAAAAAGTTTTCAAACGCGCGCGTGTACACGAATAAACTGAATTTCGGATAATTCATCGCACGCGAGGCTAGACGAAAATTTGCACAACTCCACCCAAGCTGGACGACCACCATCCCAGCGACCTCCCTCCTCCTCGGCGACCTGCAGCAAGTTACCCCCTCCGAAATCCGAAAATAGCTAACACTCGAGCCGCCAAAGGACAGACCTCCGCAGCTCCGGGAAAGTCCAAAGGAGGTGACCAAAACCAGGCCGAGGTGGAGACCTCACGCCAGGTGGTGGAGACCTCACAACCACCTCCCCAGAAGAGCACCGCAGCTCCGCGACCTCCGCGAGTTGTGGTGACCCATGAAGACTTGGCCCCCGCCCTGAGGGACCTGGCCAGGGACCCCGACGAGCTCCAACGCACTATCGCGACCTTGCAAAGGTTGCAGTAGAGGCAGCAGGACGAGCTCGCCCTGGTACCCAGGCGAGCTCCAGCTGCCGAAGCCCGGGAGCAGACCAGGGCACCCAGACCCGGGGGGATTACAGTGTCCTCCCCACCGAGCAGGAGGTGAGCTCGGCATAAGCTTGCCAGCGAAGGGAGAGGACCGGCAAGGCCAAGATGGTGGAGGAGGATCCCGCTCCTTACACCGGAAGGGAGTAGGCCTACACCGGGGCATCTGGCACCCACCAATCACAGAGGGGGGAAGTCCTCCGAGGTCGCCTGGGCCCGAGATACGGGGAAAATGAGCGAGCGGCGGCCCCAGCGGCGTCCCATGGGGACTCCGACCAACAACCACGCAGGTCCGCCCACGAAAGGTTGAGGAGGCCCGCCACTGACCGGCTAGGTCCCCATGGCGGACGTCAATTCCAGCCCGCCACTGAGAGGTCACCCCAGAGTGAGGCACCTCGGGGATGTGAGTCCGCGAGACTCACGACCTTTGAGCAGCCTCCGCCGGAGGTGACCCGTGATGATGAGCTGGCCTCACTGAAAAAGGCCTTCGAAATGCTACAAGCACAAGTAGCAGCCAAGTCTAGCGGATCTGACACCACGACTCTCCCCGTATCTCCATTGGCACCTGCCATCCTTCGCGCACCGGTCCAGAAGAAAATCCAGTTCCCGGTGATGTCAGCGTACGAGGGCGAATCTGACCCGAAAGTCCACCAGGCCAAGTACGCGGACTTCATGATTTCGGTTGGCGCCACCGACTCCACCCAGTGCCGGAACTTCCCGCTGACCCTAGGGGACCGAGCTCACCGCTGGTTCTCTTCATTCGCCCCGGGGTCAATCTGCTCATTTGGTCAACTCTCGCGGGAGTTCCTGGCCCACTTCTCTGGGTTCGAATCCTACCTTACCCAGAAGCACCGACTTGCCAACAAAGGCGAGAACGAGACCGACCAGCAGTACGTGGAAAGGTTTGATAAAATCCTGCTAGAAGGCGAGCCGGTGAGCGAGGACACCAAGGTCGTAGCAGCGATGGCTGGACTCAAGAGGGGCACCGACCTCTGGAAGGAGATGCACCTCGCATGTCCCAACACTTACACCGAATTCCGTCATAAGGCGGGGGTGTTCGCGGCCATGCAGGAAGCACTGCTCAAAGAAGTTGGTGCCCACGAAGAAAGGAAACCCTACGGGAAGAAGTCCGGGGGCACCTACAAAGCCCCCCGGAACTTAAAGGCCTTTGGCGAGGGAGACGAGCTCAAAGAAAAGCTCAATCAGGTCCTCACTGTCTCCGTTGACCACGTCTTCACTGCCGTCAAAGGCAAGGCCATGCTGGAGGAGCCAAGGCGGATCCGCCAGGACCGCACGAAGCTCAACCCCAACAAATTCTGTGCCTACCATCAGGCCATCGGCCACTTCACCAGCGAATGTCGAGACCTCCTCAAACAACTCTGGAAATTTTACGAGGATGGGAGGCTGGCCGAGTTCGTGAAGAAGGCCCCAGCTAAAAGGCCAAGGTTCGAGAGGAGGGCTACCTCCGATGATGAGGATGAGGAAGCGGACCAACCTGGTCCCCATAACAGACGGAGGGCACCTCCCCAGCCTCAGCAAAACTTGGAGCCCACCCGGGAACTCCTGGTTCTCGAGGAGGAGATTGGAGCCACCGGAGGTCTCCAGGACGGGGGATCCTCCATGTCCAAGAGAAAGAGGAAGGCCGAAATTCGGGCCATAAACCAAGTCCAGGAAGGCAGCTACGGCCCCAGGTCCGTCTCACAGCTTACTGATGAGCTAACATTTTCCTCGGCGGACCTGGAGGGGGTACTGATGCCCCACAATGACTCGTTGGTGATAACCGCCAACATCATGAACGTTCGAGTTCACAGGCTACTTGTGGACACCGGCACATTCACCAACATTCTCTTCACATCCACCTTGGATGCCTTAGGTGATTTTGAGTCGTATCTGGAATCTAGCAATGCTAGGATTGTGGGGTTTGGAGAAGCTGTAACCGTCCCCCTAGGTAGTGTTAGGTTGAGCGTCCAGCTTGTATCGGCTGAGGATCCCGAAAGGAGACTGACTAGGCTCATAGATTTCCTAGTTGTCGACCAGCAGTCTTCCTACAACGGGTTCCTTGGCCGCCCGTTTATTAATGAATTCAAAGTGGCGTGTTCGACCTACTACTACTGTTTAAAATTTCCAACTCCAAAAGGTGCCGGAACTATAAAAGGTGACCAGAAAAAAAGCCCGAGAGTGTTTACTCCAAATGAAAGATGGCCAGGTCAAAAAAGCGGTGACACGAGTCCAAGTCCTTGAGGAGGACGTACAGATTCCTACAGACTAGCCAAACATCCTAGACATCATCTCGGTCGAAACTGAGATGATGGAGGTAGGCGATTTGTCAGAAATCAACCAAGGCACTGGACCTGCGCAGGACACACAACCGACACTAATGGAGGATTTGGAAAAAACCCAAGTGTTGAGACCTGCGCAGGAATCCGTACCTGCGCAGGAACAACAACCTGCTCCCATGGAGGTGGTTGACGAAGCTCAAGATGGAGGACCTGCGGGAGGTCAAGAACCAACACCAATGGACGTTGACCCAACTCCCCAAGCCACCACGCCGTCCCAGGCTGACAAAACACTGGAGGTACTAAAAGTTGACGAACCCGCCCCAGCTGAAAGCCAACCCGATGATCTCGAACTGTGCATAGGTCACGAACCCTTTCAAATGTCACAAGAGGAGTGGGACGAGTTCATCAACGACCCTAGGTGGAAAAGTCAGAAGAGAAAAGCCACCCCCATGGAGGAATTGACGGCACTCCCGGTGGACCCGGAAAGGGACTTAGAACTTTTCATTGGTTCCGAGTTACCTGAACCGTACCGGTCGAGGATGGAGCTGTTCCTGATGACCAACCTAGACGTGTTTGCCTGGTCCCACGAAGACATGACGGGGATCCCGTTGGAACATGCTTGCCACAGACTTAACATAGATCCGACGAGGAGACCCGTACTCCAAAAGCAAAGAAAGTATGGACCAGACAAGTACGCAGCTCTAACCGTTGAGGTGGGGAAGCTGCTAGACAACAAGCTCATCAAGGAAGCTTTGTGTCCGCAGTGGGTCGCGAACCCCGTCCTGGTGAAGAAACACAATGGGACGTGTAGACTCTGCATGGACTTCACGGACTTGAACAAAGCATGCCCGAAGGACAACTTCCCACTGCCTCACATCGATCAGTTGGTAGATAGCACCACAGGCCATGAGATGATGACATTGATGTACGCTTTTGCGGGCTATCACCAGATAGCTTTGCACCCAGATGACCAGGAACACACGGTGTTCTACACCAACAAGAACATGTATTGCTGGGAAAGGATGTCGTTCGGACTCATCAACGCCGGGGCCACCTACCAAAGGCTGGTGAATAAAATGTTCAACCAACACATTGGCGAATCCATGGAGGTGTACGTGGATGACATAGTTGTCAAGAGTTTGAGAAAGGAGGACCACTTGGACCACCTAAAACAGACCTTCGACATACTACGCCACTACAACATGAAGTTGAACCCCAAGAAGACCAGCTTCGGCGTACACTCCGAAAAGTTCCTGGGGTACCTAGTTAGCTAACGAGGAATCGAGGTCAACCCGACACAGGTCTAATGTATAATCGAGATGGGTGTCCCCGATTCTGTGCAAAAAATTCAAAGACTGACTGGGTGCATGGCAGCCCTGAACAGATTCATCTCCAGGTCCGGCGACCGAAATCGTCCATTCTTCGAGGCAATTAAGGCAAACACACGAAGGTACAAAGAGGCAGCCAAAGCCAACAAGCTCCACCTCAAAAACCATTTCGTCTGGACAAGTGAATGCCAACGAGCCTTCGAAGACATAAAAACGTACCTGGCGGATACGCAGGTCCTGTCAAAGCCAATACCTGGAGAGAAGCTGTATCTATACCTAGCCGCGTCGGAGGTGGCCATCAGCTCCGTCCTGGTCCGAGAAGAGGCGAAAACACACCTACCAGTGTACTATGTAAGCCAAGTCTTACATGAAACTGAGTTACGGTACACCCCAACAGAAAAGCTGGCTTATGCACTGGTGATGAGTGTTAGAAAATTGAGGCCCTACCTTTTTTACCACCCGGTAGAGGTGCTGACAACATTCCCACTACGTCAAATACTACAGCGCCCGGACACCGCTGGACACCTGCTAAAATGGTCACTAGAGATCAGCCAATACGGTATAACCTACGCACCCCAAACAGCGATCAAGGGACAAGCACTTGCCGACTTCATCGTCGAGCTAACTTTCCCACAAGATCCGACGAGGGGGCGTATAGCTCCTTGGCATCTCTACGTGGACGGATCATCAACCAGCGCAGCAGCAGGCGCCGGCGTGGTCCTGATCAGCCCAGACAGACAAGTCTTCACCTCCGCAATTCGGTTCGACTTTCGAGCGACCAACAACGAGGCGGAGTATGAAGCGTTGATAGCGGGACTTAGGCTATCATTAGCTGTGGGGGCAACCAATCTTCAAGTTTTCGGAGATTCCCAGCTAATAATATCCCAAGTCCGGGGGGATTATGAGGCAAAAGACCAGCAGATGATGACCTACCAAAAGATAGCCGCGCATCTGATCTTGATGTTTACACAGGTTTACATCAATCAGATACCGCGACTAGAAAACACACAAGCAGATGCTCTAGCCCGGCTAGCTACTAGCAAAGGTGAAGCCAAATTCACGAAGGTTGTAATCACCACACTGAAAAACCCCTCGACATTCGATTATATGATAAATCAAACCTCGAGTGGGGGGCAGGAGGATAGTGAAGATGGTGAAGATTGGTGCACTCTAATCCAAAAATATCTGACAGACGGAACAGCCCCCGTGGACACCTGGGAAGCTAGCCGGCTAGTAAAGCAAGCCGCCAGATATACGCTGCTGGATGGCCAACTCTACAAACGTGGATTCTCTCTACCCCTACTCAAGTGCTTAACTAAGAAGCAGGGGTCCGAAGTGTTAGAAGAAATTCATGAAGGAATTTGTGGGAGTCACGCTGGGGGGCAAGCATTGGCATACAAGACGATCAGGCAGGGCTACTACTAGCCCACCCTTCGCAAAGATGCCATCAGCTTCGCTCGAAGGTGCCGAAAGTGCCAACTTTTTGCACCTAACATCCACTCCCCAGCCAACCAACTGAAATCGGTTTTCAGCCCATGGCCTTTTGTGAAATGGGGAATCGACTTGATCGGCCCATTTCCACCTGGTAGAGGCGGTGTAAAGTTTGATGTTGTAGCAGTGGACTACTACACTAAGTGGGCTGAGGCCGAAGCTCTCACAACTATAACCCAGGAAAGGATGATCGGCTTCGTTTGGAAAAACCTGGTCTGCAGGTTCGGACTTCCGCAGTCGATCATCACAGACAATGGAAGGCAGTTCGACGGTCAAAAGCTGAGAGACTTCTGCAGTTCATGGAACATCAAGAAGCACTACTCAACTCCATATCATCCCCAGTCGAACGGCCAGGTCGAGGCGGTGAACAAGATTCTAAAACACATATTGAAACTCCGCCTCGAGGAAAAGAAAGGGAGTTGGGCAGACGAACTCCTGGAGGTCCTATGGTCTTATAGAACTTCCTATAGGGCCAGCACCGGGGAGACCCCGTTTGCCCTAGCCTTCGGAACTGAAGCCGTAGTCCCGATCGAAGTCCAGAACAAGACTTGGAAGGCGGTGGGGTATGATGAAGAAAAGAATGACGAAGCCCTGGCAGTAGAGAAAGATCTGATAGAAGAAAACAGAGCTTCGTCAGAAATGAAGAACGCCACCTACAAGCGTAGAGCAGAAAAGTATTACAACTCTCAGGTCCGAGACCGAAAATTCAGGGTCGGAGACCTGGTATTGAAAAAGAAGTTGATGGCCCCACCAGGTGTATTCGGTTCAAACTGGGAAGGACCATTCTAGGTCACCGCCACTTGGCCGAACGGCACTTATGACCTTAAAGACGCAGAAGGCAACGCCTCGTCATACACCTGGAGTGCGGCCCACCTGAAAAAGTTCTACCAATAGACTAGGATCCTGTAATAGACTAATCGAAGATTTGCATCAGAAATGTCGATGGCAACCGATGTAAATTACGTTGCTATAAAAAGTCAGAAAATTTGTAAAGTCAGAGAAATTCAGAAAAATTCCCAAGTGTTTGGACCTGTGTAGCTCTCCAACCAGGCGAGCTGCACCAGATTGCCCACTGCTCCAGGGAGCTCGCCAAACCCAGCTCGCCCACGCACTCGAAAATCCGCAATGCGCAAGGACCAAGGTCCCAAGCGTTGTAATTAAATAGCTCGAAGGCAAAGGCAAAAGTGCCCAAGGTCGCGAAGGTACCCTTCTCAAAGGGTTTCTAAGCACCTACTCCCATAAGTTAGAAAAATTCACGAAAAAGACGAAAAAACGTCTAAGGCAAGGTTCATGAAACTCAATGGCCCAACGTGAATCAATCAAAGTGCAGTTCGCCACCCTAAGTGGTCTAAGACGAACGATTCGCGGCCCTAAGTGGCGTAAGATGAAGAATACACACTCTCAAAACAGAGGTACAATTCATAGTCGTAAGTGACGTAAAATGAATGATTCGCTTCTCAAAGAAGAAAAAGACGAACAATTATGTACCAGAAAAATAAACAAGAACGAGCTATTTTAAAAGTTATAACGTAAAAGCGCAAATACGTAAGTGAAAAGAGTTGGACAAAAAATGCTCGACTTATATTCAAATGATACTTAAGGAATTTTCAAGTAAAAAATATACTTGAAAAAATCCTAAGTATGAGTAGCAGTGCTTGCCACAAAGGCCGACCAGCTGGCCATCTTTGAACTACAAAAAGCTCCTTCTGGGCGAGCTGCACGTGCCCGGCGAGCTAAATCTACTTAAACAAAAAAGCAAAAGCTACAAAAATGGAGCTCCTTCTGGGCGAGCTCCACAACCCGGCGACCTATTAAAACTGAACTACGAAAGCAAGAAAAGCCAGCCTAGATCTCGGGATCGGCGACCTCTGGAGCAGGGGCGACCTGGCTGATGGGAAGGGCAAGCTCAACATCCGAGGTGATGTTCCCAGAGAGTCCACTGGTGTCGAGCTCACTTATGTTAATCATCGTGTCCCCGAAGGCCTCCTGCATTTGCTCCAACGTCGGCGGGACCTCACCTCCAACATCCCCCTCGGCATTCTCGGCCTCCTGGGCAAGGTCGGCAGTCAAGACCTGCTTCGTCTGAATAATGTTGAATTTTTGACGAGCAGCATCGAGATTGATCCCATAGCCCGCAAGGTCTCCGATATTTAGCTCTGTGCCGGGGGGGATTGTAGACTTTTCCAAACAGTCCTCGAACTCGCTAACAAGGGCTTCCCATTCGCTTTCATTATTGATCCGTGCCCATTGGAAGGAGCGGATAACTTCAGCAAACGAAAGCACATAGCCCTTGTCAGTGGCGACCACCTCGGCGAGCTCCAATGCCTCAGGTGTGATGGCGACATCGGAGCGACTCTTAAGCTCGGCGATCTCTAGGGCCTTGGCGGCGACCTCGTCCCGCAACCTCTGACACTCCTCTGAGTTTCCCCGGCTCTGATCCCGAAGGAGCCCTACCTCAACCCGGGTCAAGGCGAGCTCCTCGTCCCCGGTAGCAAGTGTTCGGTGAGCTTCCTCGAGCTCGGCCTGTTGCTGGCGGAGGTCAGCTTGAAGCTTCTCTGCCTTCCTGATTGCGAGCCGCTCCGCCTCCAGTGAAGCCTTTGCCTTGGTTTCCGCCCTCGCGAGCTCCTCGAGAGCCTTTTTCCGCTCATCACCCACCTTATTGAGTGCTTTCCTCGCGTCGTGGCGAGCTCTGTCCGCGACAGTGATCTCATCGGTGGCGAGCTGGGCCACCGCCATTGCTGCGCAAGCGTAATGCATCGCCAACCTCGCCTTGTCGGTGGGCTTTTGCCTCTCTATCATGGCTAGCTCCGAGGCCGAGAGGTACTTGGGGGCCTCAGTAAATATCCGGTGAGCTGACCCCTCCGGAAGATCCCTCGGCCAGCTCAGGGCCTTGCACCGCTCGACGGTGTGAAGAGATTCAGGTCGCAGCGGGAGCTCGGCGGGAGTATACCTGCGCACGCTCGAATCAGTTAGCAAAAATCATGAGGATCATAATGGCTTCCAACTTCAAAAGAGGTCGCCCACTTACCCGAACCTATCAGGGTTGAGCCCGAGGAGGGTATCATCCCGGATAGGGACCCCGTACGGAGACGGCGGGGGCGCACTCTGAGGAGTTGGAGGCGCTTGTGAAGGTTGAGTCACGAGAGCTCGCCCTGACCCCGCTTGGGTTGATCCAGAGCCCCCTCGGCCGCTGTGCTCGGCGGAGCCACCCTCAGTCCTAACTCGCTTGGCGGGGCGAGCTTCTTCTTCACTCACTCGCGAGCCATCTCCCCGGTGGAGAGTTCGCTTTGTCTAGTGGGGCGGAGGGGGCTGGGTGCCCCGTTCAGGGTTTGAACCTCGGCCCGCCCCTTTCTTAATGCCGGCAACATTTTCCTTTGATGGGGGAGGCGCCGAGGTCCTCTAAGAGCCAGAGCCCCCAGCCTTATCAGCAGGTTTGGCGAGCTCTAGCTTCTTCGTCGTGTCCAGAACGGCTCCCGAGGGGATTCCTTCCCTTCCCGGACGAGGTTTACCCATCCTCAGCTGCCGAGCTAAGAAGTGGTAGGCTTCAGGAATTTCAACGGGCGGGAGCTCGGCAACGAGACCTGCACCTGCAAGATAAGTGATAAGCAATCCGGCGGCCTCAACATATGAGACGGCGAGCTATGAGAACTTCAAAATGGAAAAGATTAAAACCTTGAGCAGCGAGGTGGTGTGGCGAGGTGATGAGGCCGGCGAGCCTGCGACAGTGATGTTGGCACAAATGTTCGATCTCGTGATCTTTCTTTTCTCGCAAACAACACACTGTCCGCACGAACTCGAAGCCAATTGAAATCTCCGGCTTCCCGCGGCTCGACCTGTGGCGCTTCAAACCTGCAAAAAGATAGATTAGGTCAGTAATCTAATCCGACGCACACACGCTAAGGTACGCCACCTACAGCTCGCCTCCCCGTAAGTCTCGGGGGTAGGGATGCGCCCTCCACGACCATTAGAAGCCCGTCAATCTCCCCCAATAAAGAAGAACTGCTCTTTTCAGTCCCGGATTTTATTGGGGAGGTCGCCCAAGAATTTGTCCCCCAGGTGAGCTTGGAAGGAATAGTATCATTTCCCCTCCCTGACCTGCTGGATCACATTGAAGAGCTCGCTGATCTCCGCCGTACTTAGTCGATTTTCATAGCCCTCGATGCCGAAAACGGTCAGAGCTGCCAACAGGTTGCTCCATGCGTTCGGGGTAAGCTGTGTAATGGCGAGGCTCGTGTCCGCCAGAAACTGCCCGATGATGGGGTGAAGGGGCAGGGTGAGCCCAGTCTTCAGAGTGTGGTAGTTGATAGCTGTGAGTCCGGCAGGGGGGAGGTCGGCTCGCTCTTTCTCCTCAGCGGCATACATAAATATGTCCAACGGAATACGGAACCACCTCCGAATATCCGGGAGGGCATACTCGCTGACGATGATCTCCACCCCGTTCGCTTTGAGGTCGGATTTGCCAGCGGCCTTTCGGATCGGAGCTCGTCGGGGCAAGGGGAAGCTCGCCTCGTGGGCCCTCACGTATTCATTCCAGTCGAAGTCATGCACGACCTCGGCGGGGATTTGATGTTCCGAAAGCTTAGGAAAGGGAAAGTCAATAAAATGGAGGTATTCATAAGTGACCTCTGTCCCCGTATCCTCGCCGACCTCCTCGTCGACCTCACGGGCTAGCTCACCGGCAATGTCGTCGGCCCCAACCTCGGCGACCCCTCCTGAGTTTCGGTCTCGGCAACCTCTTCTTCATCCGGGGCCACGGCTCCCCCCGAAGCTCGCTCAGAGTAATCCCAGAGCTCGCGGAGTGGGGATTGCTCGCCAGAATTAGTAGCCCGCTCGCCAGAGTCAGAACGAACCGACCCCAGGAGCTCGCCACTGTCCGGGAGAGTTTCGTAGCTCACCCCAGAGCCCGAGGAGATGATCACAGGTATCGCTTGGGGGTTTGGACAGTCATCAGTCATTGGTTCTTTTCCCAAATCACGATTCGAAGCGGTGCGGCTCGAGGAGTTCTAAGACATGGTAGAGGCGTCGCCGGAAAATTTCGGTTTTCAACGAAAAGAATTTGAAATAAGAAAGAAGAAAAATCCAAATTTTTACCTTGGGGGATGCTCGGAGACACGTCGGGAGCAAAGAAACGGTCGCCAGAAATGCGCTCTGAGAAGTGAAGAAGCAAAGTGAGGAATTGTCTTAATTTCGCCTATTTATAGACATAGGGCACGAGCTCAAATTTCCTGACAGACCAGGGACCTTTTTGCAAGGAATTTGAAAAGTTATTATTACGAGCGCGGGAAATGACACTTATGAAGACGTGCACGACGCCTCGGACTCCGTCCACGTCGGCTCGAGAGATCGCCTTGCAGAAGCTCGCCCGAGAGTTCGCATGCCAGCTCGCCAGCACATGTCGAGTCATGATGAAGGCGAGCTGGGGGGCAATTGTTGATGGGCGAGCTACTCGGGGCAAATCAGGGAATTAGGAAGCCCAACACCTTGGAGGTCGCCTATGAGCTCGTTGGAGTGCAGGACGCACCTCCGACATCCAGGGCGCCGACCTCCGAGACACCGCCTGTTATACAAACGCCAAGGGCACCAAGGCGTCAGAGCTCGCCCAAGTGCTCACCTCAGAGCTCGCCCACGAGCTCGCCTGTTAGTCGATAGGACCCCGATGGTGCACTCTTTTTCCCCTCCGTCCGGTTTATCCACAAGGGTGGTTTACGATGAGGTTTTTAATGAGGCCCATCTAGTCTAAGACATAGTAGTAGGACGAGGCACGACATAGGGAGCAGTGTGAGAGACCAAGATGAGGGTAAGGAACCCTCGTCAACACCGGAAGCCATATAGACTCGTAAGGTGTCGTCTCACACTCACACACCTATAAATAAGACATCTCTTGTACTATTCACACAATTCACACATTTCACACAATTAATACAATTCCTACTGCAATATTTCTCTCTCTAAACTCTCTCCCTCCCCAAGAACATAAAATCACAAGATTATTGTTTGATAGAATTAATCCGTTATAAAGAGCCACATAAACGAACACGATTAAGAAATTCTATCAACAACAACAACAATAATAATAATAATAATAATAATAATAATAATAATAATAATAATAACAACTTTATGCAATCTCTATGCAGAAGAATTTGATTTTTATTTGATTTTTGGAGAACGGTGGAGTCAAGAATGGAAAATTATGAGACCATGAGACAAATTGGTTGTGGAGCTATTACTGTAGCTATTTTAGTTAATTTCAAGCTGGAAAAAATGTATGAGCTTCAAAAGGATTAATTTTGTTTACATTCACTTTTAAGGGGAACAATGTGATTTATTGCAAAATTCTGATTGCGAAAAATGAGAAATTCGGCATGCTTATCAAGAGGTACATTATATACTTTAAATTAATATTATTATCAATTCCTGGATATTATATATGTTGGTCTCTTATAAGTGGTGAAGATCTAGAGGGAGGTTAAATAGACCTTCAAAACAATTTTAATTTTTTTTCTCAAAAGAGATACTAGCACCTTCCAAGTACCATTTATAAGTTTAAAATAAACAGTCTACAAGAATTTTGGACCACAAAGGTTATAGCTGCAGACTATAGAAGTTTACAGCTGTAAAGTTACAAAAACTTTAAAAACTCAAAATAACAACTTGTAGACAATATCAGAGGGGTTTTTGTTTGCCTAATTTCTAATGCAACACACAAGTGTACGTGGTGGTTATTGTGTTAAGACAAGTTACCAAGTTAAAATATCGAACTAAGGGAAACAAGAGCTAGTCCAATCTAATCCCTATAAATATGCTTCTCAAAACTAACGAAAGAAAAGACAAGTTCGGGTCATATTCTAACAAAATGAAAACAAGGGTGAACTAAACTAACTTCCGTAGAAGTGCAAGAGAGTGGGTGTATGATCTAGGTAATCTCCATTATGCATCAATTCAAGCATTAATTCATCCTATAGCTATCATGAGTTTCATCAAATGATTAAACTAGGTAATTAACACTTTATTAAGCACTAAATTCTCATTTGAATGCCTAATGCTCCTATTGGTTTGTTCTAAGCTCCATGCAATTCTCATTGTCATAGAAACCAAAACACAAACACTTGATGTGCACTACAATCAATTAAGAACAAAATCGAATTAACATAATTCTCATATGTTGTCAACTTAATCAAAGAACTAATCTTAAATAGCAAACAATCAAGGCTCAAAAGATCATCCAATTAGAGAGTTTTAATCATCTAAATCAACACAATCAAAATATAACATGAATTAACACAAAAATCAATACATAACTTCAATCACCCAAAGCATAGGAGTAATGCCCATAGCTAATTTCATGAAAACTAAAACTAATATCATGAAATCAACAAACATTCAAGGAATTAAGAAGAAATTAGAACAATCTCACCAATTGGAATTAGGAGCATGAATGGGTAAATGAATGAAATCTTCAAATTGTCTCAATCTTCAAAGTAAATCTTCAAGTAATCTTCAAATTCAATGATAAAATTGCATGAATCTAATAGGAATTACAATTTAATGGAAAGAAATTGGAGAATCTAAGCTAATTTGAAGAGAAAGTTGGAAACTACCTCTAATCCAATCCAAATCTAATCTATCTAAAAGTATGTTAAAGTAATCCTAATTATGCCTAAAATATGAGGGAAATGGGTATTTATAGGTGCTTTGGACGAAAATTGCCAAAAAGTCCCTAAAAATAGCAAAATACACATTTTTTCCCAATTTAGTACATACACCCACCAGATTGATAAATACATCCGCCTGTTTTCACACCCGCTCGAGCAACCGCTCGACCAAAGCACAAGTGGCACTCGACCAAGCTGGTTGAGCGGTGCATGTTCTCCGGGGAAGAAGGATTTTCGCTCGAACAAAGAAGAACCGACGCTCGGGCAAAGAAGGGGAGGCACTCGAGCAAACTATTTTTTTCATATCTTGAGCTCTAAAACTCCGATTGACTCGATGCGGTCCTCTCTTCAAACTCTTTCACATGGTACACGATTTGCACCATTTGGATTGATTTAATAAATCTGAAATTTATCGAACTTGCTCGTTTTTTCCACCTTTTTGCCTCATTTTCCCTATAACTTCACAATTTTTTGCAAAATATGTCAATAATCAATTATGTAGCAATTATTATCATAAATGCAATCAAAACAACCACAAATCATATCAAAATGAGCATGAGTTTGATGCAAATATGACCATAATCACCCCCCAAACTAGAGTATTGCTCGTCCCTGAGCAATGAAACGATAAAACAAAGGGAATAATTGTATCAAAACATGATCCTCCTCATCTTGCTCAATGTCATGCAATACTATCCCAAATCAATGCTCAATATCACATGCAAAATATATCAACTTATCAACCATCAATCAAGAATCAATGAACACAAGATCAAATTCACTCATCACAATCCTCTCTGGTGTGTTTCACTCGACACTCAAGTGTATAGGCTATGACAAATCACTCAATATCACTCTCAACACAAAACTACCATAGGCTTGCCAATTGTCTCAATTCTCCACCACTAGTCAAATAATTCATCATCAAATCAAAGAG